>QEOT01006870.1:336521-376007 GCA_003123785.1 Pterocarya stenoptera
TGCATTGTGCTTTTCAACAATTTGTATTCTGCATGGTGTTCTCTGTATGCTGCAGTGTACTTCATGCCTCTTTTCTTTGCATTCATCTTTAGTTTCGTGAGAGAGAAAACATTGGTAAAGACCACAGCCACAAAAATACAATGTGACACCCAGATTGGTTTGGATTGGATTGTAAAAGGTGTTGTGTGGGCACGTCCTAAGCTGCATATTACTTGTGTGAAAGTTAATTTTGATGATAAATATCGTTTTTCATTCTTTTACTATCGGCCCTTTTTCTATAATACCAAAAGGCTATCGTTTCATAATCTTAAGCTTTTGATGATTGAATCTGTTTGTCCATAAAAAAATTAAAAGAATTTAATGGCCATTTTGTTAATCTGGAAGACTATAATTTGGTGTATAAATTATTTCCAACTGCTCATAATGGCTAGCTACCCTATTATAAGTTTGTAATATTATATATATCAGCAACTTCAACTACTAAAAAGTTCCCCAAGAAGGAAAAGAAAGAGATTATAAATCACACAACCATATATATATATAGAGTACTGATAAAAATGTGCCATAAAATACGCATGCATTATGAGTTCACTACAAGAGAAATGGTTTTTTGTTGTCTGAAAAAACCCCGATTTCATCCCAAAAAAGAATTGGAGATGAAAAAATTTCGTCTTCAATTTGTCTCAAAAAGACCGTCTCAAAATGTTTTTGGAGACGAAATGTCTCAAAAAATCACTTTTAGGGACAAAAGTTTGAGGAACCAGTCAAAACTGTTTGAACGGGAAATTTTTTTGAGACGAACCAATTTCGTCTCAACAAATTGTTCGAATGGAATATTTGTCAGTTTGAACTGACCCGTCCATTCGAACTAAATAAAATTTTGAATCGAACAAATAACCATATTTGACACTGTTCGAACGAAAGGAGTGTTTGAAAGAATAAATTTTGTTCGAATGAGTTTTGTTCGAATATAAATTATGCATGACCGAATTGTATTTCTTGTTTATAGTTCAAATGGGTTATTTTTTGTTCAAATTGGTTATTTTCTATTCGAATGGAGTTAGAAATGGTAATTTACCGTTCGAACAGTATGAATCATATAGAACAAAATTTAATTAATTAAAAATACCATACTAGTATTACACAAATTGTAATTCAAACATCAATTATTCAAATGTTTTGGAACATAATAATAGAAAGAAAATTAAAAAAAAAAAATTTACAATTGTAGTGGTGGTATAGAGTTTTGTGACATAATTGACTGCAACTGTTGAAGTACAGCTTTTTGTACTTCCATCCCCAGTCTCCTCTACATCTTGTAATCTCGCTTCAAGATTTGCTGCTTGATCTAATTGGGTCAGCAACTCTTTTTCCTTGGACCTCAACCGCTCTATCTCAAGTGTTGCTTCCTCCAATTCCTTAGTCTTGTCGTCATTCAATCTGGCTCGAGAAGTGGATAATGATGTTGAAGAACACAAGAAAAAAAAACTATTAAAAAATAAAAAAAACCCAATCGGGCAAAAAAAAGGGGAGCCCAAAACAAGCTCCCTAGCATTTTTCTACTAATATATAGTACTTATAAAATACTACAATATAGTACTTATATAGTAAAGTACTTATATAGTACTTATATAGTATTTTTCTATTAATATATAGTACTTATATAGTAATTATATTAACTTGAATCGTTATCATAACTTATAGCAATATACCCATATAGTAATTAGGATATAATAGGATATAATACTTACACTATAGTAGTTATATAACTAGTAAGTACTATATATATATATATTACGTATGTATAGCTATTATAGTTATCATAACTTAGAATAGCTATAACTATATAGTAACTATGATATAATACTTACACTATAGTAGTTATACCACTAATAAGTACTATATATATATATGAATTATATTAACTTGTATAGTTATCATAACTCATTCAATAGTTATAACTATATAGTAACTAGGATATAATATAGTACTTATTGTACTAGCTATATAACTAATAAGTACTATATATATTAATTATATTAACTTGTATAGTTATCATAACTCATTCAATAGCCTATTAGTGTTTATATAGGATTGTTTAGAATTTTTTTTGGTTTATTTTGAATTGTGTTTTGATGGTGGGTATTATGGGAGGTTTTTTATTGATAAACTGTAAACTCCCCTATACTTGGCTTGTAACCATGGTATTCCTTCGCCAGAAGTGAGGGCTAATTAATAAACTTGGGACGGGGCCACTACCATATGGCTACCGGCTCTTCGGTAAAAAAAAAAAAAAAAAAAAAANGAAAATATTTTGTTCCTTTCGAATGGTTTTTCTTTTTTGAGATGATTTTTTTCAGCACAAAATATCTTGTTCGATTGGATATTTGTCCGTTCGAACAAATTTTGTAGCTTAAGTAGTTTTGGAGACGAAATGAAAAATTTGTCTCAAAAAATGACTTTTAGAGACGAAATTTAATGTCCCTAACTAATTTCGTCCCTAAAAGTCAAATTTCTTGTAGTGATCCCTGAAGAAATAAAATACTACATGATGATCATGATCTGTATATAATAGTGCAGTACTCCAAATAGAAAAATACAATAAATCATGTAAATTAGCATTCGCAGTGTAGAGCTTTATTGTGATTATTTGTTTTGGAGTGTGGTGCATATATAGCTTGCTCTTTACTAGATCATTGACAATTGGTATCATAATCAATCTAGTAATGCCTATGGCATAAGGGCCCGGGAGAGAGTGATTGGACAAAAATCGTCAATTGGGTAGCTTATTAGTCAAGTTGTCCCTGCCAAGTTAGAATTTGCCTTCAACGAAAAAGGTGCTATACAAATACACAGTGTATAAACTTGGCCTTGAATGATCAACTCTATGCATATTTTTGTTGACGTTTTGTGGCTATTTGGTTTCAAAAACAATATCACTACAAGAAAAATAGGTATTTGTGACCATTGTTTTGCGACGAAAATAGACGCATTTTAGTTGTAAATAATCATTTCGTTAGAAATAACTGGTCGCAAAATGTCATTTTTCTTATAGTGAATAACATAGAAGAAAACTACTAATGTTATCATTATCTAAAACCTACAAATGCAGTTTCTAAAACATCTTGTTGAAGTATTGGAGGTATTTTTTAGACATTCTAACATTTCACTCTATTGGTTAATACATATGAAACACATATAAGTAGCGACAGGTGAAACAAACATTGAAGTAGCATCTGGCTTGCTTGTAATATTATATCACAAGTTTGGTTTGGGTTGAGATTCTACATTATTAATGTAAAAAAATGTTTTGAATTATATGGATGATTAAAATTTTTACTATTGTTCGTGTGCAACAGTATATTGTGAAAAATTGTCACTTTGGATTTTTCTCTTGCCAGTTGAATGAGAAAGGCAATGTATCCACTTGTACGAGGTGAGCATGGTTGCAGCGAAGTTGTGGATGTTCCACCCACCAATGTTCCATGACAATATTAATTGGGTTCCCTAGCATCTGAACCATATTTATTATATGTGTGTTTATTGAGAGAATTTTCAAAGCTCAAATATCATACTTTATGCTTGTAAGAAACATAGCTACTTTGATTTGTAGTACTTAATTGCCTTCCATTAATACACCATATGCTAGAGTATAGATTACTTAAAGAATCTAAAACTGCTCATGTATTGGATGATTGAATTTAATTATATGCTATTAAAGTTACTAAGTATTGGATTAAAGTATTATTTGGTTTAAGATATGATGTATTGTACCATTTGGAAATATTGTAAGTGAGTTGGAGCAGGAAATTAGGTACCCACGAAACTAGGTACCTGAAAAAAGGATGCATTTTGAAAACTGGGCACTGGCAATTTTTAATTTGCTGAGAATAAGTTTTAGGTGGAATAAATTTTTTTTGGGACGAATATAGTTGGACACAAAAAATATACAGTAGACCAAAATATTTTTATCGGCGAATACATATTCGCTACAAATACTCTACCGGTGAATTTAGCTTGCCACGAAAAATGCAAAGATGTAAGTTGATCTCTTTTTGCGGTGAGTATATTCGCTACAAATAATCTTTCTGTAAATTTAGTTCGCTGCGAAAAATGGAATAAAAGGTGGAGTAGTTTTTCATGGCGAACAAAAATCGCCGCTAATTTTTTTTTGCAGCGATTTTAAACATAGGGAAAAATATTAATTGCGAAGATTTCTCCAAACGCTGCGAAAATAACAATGCTACTTGCGACAATTTTAACCGTATCTGTGAAATTCAAAAAACACTACAAATATTTTTTTCCAACGATTAGAACTGAATTTCGAAGTTCAGTTGCAGTGCATTTTTCTGGTATTTGCAGTGAAGAAAATTGTTGCAAATGAGAACTTATTGCTGCGATTTTTGCAGTTCACTGGTTTAACTTATAATTGAGAAAACAATTACGACAAATATTCGGCGCAGTAGAAATCTCTGGAAAAGATTATTTCCAATGATAGTTTAGGTTATTTTCGGCAATTCTTGGCATCGAAAAGGACAGTTTGTCTTTTAGTGAAAGGATTGTAGGGACCGCTGAAAATTGCATTTAACACTTTTTATTCAATCATAATGGAAAAAATAAAGATGTAGCCGTCTTTCTCATTCTTTTGGCCTCGTCTCCATTTGAGTGTATGAATGTGTGTGTATATATATATTTAAATTTCTTTCATTAGTTCGGTTTCCTTAGGCGAATTTACTTGAGGAATATTGAATTAATGAAAACGCAAAATGTCAACAAACTTTCAAATGGTTGCCTTTTCTGTTCTTTTTTGGTTCCCCTCTTTTTAATGCTAGATGCCCGTCATTTTGTCATTTCATTTTCACTATTTTTTTACTTTATTTTTTTTATTAATATTTTTTTTCTAATTAAGAAAGTGATTATTAGTAAATTTTTATATTTTTATATTTTTTTTAATTTTTTAAAAATATTTAAAAGGAAAGAAAAGTGAAATTATACTATTTGATAAGAGGAGGTAAAATGATAGTGTTGCCCTTTTCCTTTCTCGGTACATGGATAACAAACTACTGTTAGGTTGCATTTGGATGTTGAGTTAAGTTGAGTTAAACTGAGTCTTTATGAATAGTAGTGAGTTGAGTAGGTGGAGTGAGTTATGTGAAGCCAATCTACAATGAGTTAGATGTGTTTGGATGTTAAGATGAGTTTAGTACTATTTCTAGGAAATTGAAAAAGATTGCGTGTAACGCCCCGTTCCCGCAAGGGTCGGAGAGTTACTTCCTGTAACTTAAAACTCACATTCTATCAATATATTTACAGACTCCAAAATATAAAGTCATCAGAATAGTACAGAATCTCTTAATAAAATCCACCAATTCTCAGAAAATCTTCTTATGGGTAATCTACTATGCTTATATAATCATCTCACCTATGCTCCATAATCTTGATCTTTAGCTGCATTATTCAAAATCATCTGAAAAATATTTGGAGATAAGGGGTAAGTTATCAACAACTCAGTAAGCAAAGAACATATACTAGTATGCAAACATAAACATATACAGAGTTCAGAATGTAGAACAAAATACTTTAACTTTCAGAATGCTGAATCAGAACATGTTATAAAAAATATCAGAGTGAAAGTTTTAGAAAAATATTCTTATTCAAAGTCTTTTGGCATAGCATAACTGACCACCATCATACTAGAACATCATAGGCCATGTTTAACCCCTGTGGTAGGGTGTTGTGCAAACCCTGTTAGCTAACGAAGCAGAAACAGAATGTGAATCTTCCCCTTATTTATTCTCGGAGCCCCGAGTGTGCACACAGGAAAGACTACCAGAAAAGTCACTTTGTTTCCAAAGTGGGTGCACCAGAAACAGAACGGTTGATACCAACCCAAACAAAACCCACTATTAGCACCCATGGTAGGTCAAACAGATCACCATCAACAAACCAAATCCAAATTCAGAATGTTATGCCAAAAGTTTTCAGAAATCACATCATATCATATCAGAGTATAGAACATCTTTATAACAGAACTAAATCAGACCACAAAAATATAATTTATGAACAAAATTTTATATTCACTTTCTTTTATATAGTTCAGAAATAAAATGCCAAAAAATAAGCTCATGTCTGCACTAATCATGCCAGAAAATACTTTATTCTTATACATAATTTCATGAGTAATGTATAAACAAATAACTAAAGTCGTTTCGGATTCTTTACATAACAAAATATGCATATTTTTCAAGAGAGACTCCAGTTCATTTTATTTTAATGCAAAGTCTAGCATAGGAACCCCACTTACCTGGACTTCTTAGCTTACCAAAATTTCTCCACAGCAGTACTGAATGAAAATCAATCGTCACCTATAAAATTATCATGTAACTCCCATAAATTTTCAATCGAACACGTATTTCAATACTTAAACCTGAAATGTCCATTTTAATTCCTCAAAAACCTAAATTCACGCAATCCTAAAATATCGTCACATATCTAAATTTCCTCGATATCAATTAATGCAACTTATACTTATTAATGTAAGATCCAACAAAAATGAATAACATTTAACAAAAACCTTTATTTTAATGTAGTCCAATATAGAAATTGTTATCTCTGGAATATAATCCAATTAAACACAGTTTTAATTTAAATAAAATACCATCTATACAAAATATAAATTTTTGAGACTTAAAACAAAGTCCATAAAAATATAACTCTGCCATGAATTATACTAAGGATAAAAACGTAATTAAAACTCTTGGTAGTTTTATAATTGGAAAGGCAAAATTGTAAAAACACTTAAAGGAGTATGAGTTGTGCTATGTATAAACTATAAACCATAAATAAAGCCTTGATGGCATTTTCGTAATTACAAGGAGATATGAGTTATTTATAAAACAAGCTAATATGACGTGAAGTACATCTGCGGGCAGAGGCTCACCATGGGGGAAAGAAGGTTGCGGTGGAGATGGGGTAGCTCTGGGTGGCATGAGGTGGCGCCGAAGTGGAGGGGCTGGTGCCGTGGGGTGGTTGGGTTAACTCACGGTGGCTTCCTTTGTTTCGGTGCAGTAAAACAGAGTGTTTCGTGGGTGGTTTTCTATTTTTTTTTTCAAGGGCTGGGCGACGGTGGTGTAGGGTAGTGTTGTGGAGACTTTTTACCTTGCATGGTGACTGAGAGGGAGGAGACTTTGACGAGGTGGTGGTGGTTATACTGTGATATAGTCTGAGTATGGGCTTGGCAGTTTCCGTTCGACTGAGAGCACACGGGTGTGGGTTTGTTTTTGTGATGGTGAGGCCGTGCAACTAGGCTGCAGGTGAGGTCTAACACCGTGGGTGGTTTGCGACAGCTAAAGGCTTGGTAGATGCTTTGGGGAGTTTGGCTGGCCAAGGTCATGAAAAGAGGGCAACGGTAACTTTGGGTTTCTTCATGCATGAGGGATGGTTGAGACGCGCATATATATAGGGGATTGATGGAAAAACTCTAGAGTGGGAAAAAAGGAAAGACGTGCATCGGCAAGCCGTGAAACACGTACGTGATTGAAACGTGCATGAAGTGGGAATAGAAAAGGAGTCGTGCATGCAGTGAAAAAGAAATGCGCGGAACGTGGAGTCATATCATGGGTTTGGGCTTTTTCTTGACTCAATTTCTAAGAAGTAAACCAACTTGTCCTAGAAAATTCTCAGCTCAATTCTCACATTGGCTCTTTAGAAAAAAATAACTTAATTGTCAAGTCCAATAAAAAGTCATAATCTGCCAAAACAAAGATTTTAGGCCCGCAATCTATTTTTATATAAAAAAAAAAAACTATTTGAAAACTCAAATGGGCTTTTCACACGTAAAAATCCAAGATTTTTTTAAAACAACTTGGCACTGGACCGAGGTGTTACATTGTGGGTCCCACGTATAAAGATGTGTTGAGTTGAAAAACGTTGTGGGTCCCACGTGTAAGGAGATTTTGAGTTGAGATGAATTTAGTAATTTGAAAGTTAGGTGTTTGGATATTAGACTCAGCTTACAATTAGACTAAACTAAGTTGATCTCAACTGAGTCTTGCAACCAAATGGTGAATTAGTGGACGAAAGACACTTGGAAGTTTTCTCCTCTGGTCAAACTTGGCTATCATGTTTCGCTTCCATGTCTTGACACCACAAACTTGGCCATCACATTTCACTTCCATGTCTTGACACCACAAACTTGGCTATCACGTATTTCTTTCTTTTAAAAGCCCCGCTCACACGTACACTTTTTACAAAAATATTTTAGAAAAAGGACGACAGGAATTACTGTTCGATTTAAAACATTTTACTGTCCTTCCCAGGGTGCAAGACTCTACGTTATAAAATAAAATAGGTTTTGATGATAAAAGAGTTTTGGAGTGGGAAATAAAATCTCAATATAAAAAGGCCTTTCATACATTTAAAATCCTCATGCCTAGACCTTCGTGCTCTTTCCCTCTGGCCGTGACGCTCCTGAGCGTACAGCTCATTTAGCTTCTTGTGGGGGGAGGGGCACACATAAAAACTAAAATGAGTCGAATACTCAGTAAGCATTACTTCATACCATTAAAATATAGCAACGTAGGTTTTCATTCATACATTCATCATTCATACATACTATACGTACATGCATACATGCTTTCATTTTTAAACATCAGTGGACGGGGGCTTTTCATCTTTAAACATGCTTTTCTTTTCGTAAAACGTTCCCCCGTCACTTCTTTCATTTCTTGAAGATACCATGCATTCATACATTACTTTTCTTTTCACTTTCATAGGCCGGTGCACGTCGTTACACCCCGCGTGCTGGGGTTAGCGGCCTTTTGGGCCGATGGATTCGCCCGTGGCTACGGGTTGGAATCCCATTCCGTTAGGGTGCAGCACTGGGTGCACTACTAGATACTACTCCCCGGCATTGCAATCTGCCCATTCATTCATTGGGTACCCCTTTCCATTCATTCATATGGCCGTTACGTAGTTTCATACATTCATTTATGCCACATGCCATTCTTTCATTCATTCATGTCAGCTCTAAAGAGCTAAGGCTTTCATTTATTCATTTGCATGGGTATGGCCTTTTCATTTCTTTTCATTTCTTTTCTTTCATTTCATGCTTTCATGAGAAGACATCTTTTTCATGAGAAAACATATCTTTTCATCGAAAACGTCGTTTAAAAACATGGGCTTAAACATCATCTTTCGTGGTATCATTTAAAGCATCAGTTCGTAGGGACATTTCAACATCAGTTCTCAGGGACCAATTTTAAAAACACTTTCTTCGCGTCAGTCAAAGCATCGGTCTGAAACTCGGGGCAAGACCCTTGAAGCTTCCTTTCTTTTCTTTAAAAAATATGTACAATAGATACATCGTATAGTCATCCATTCACATGCGTACAATTAATACTTTTGGGTGCGTAAAAAGAGGTTGCTGAGGAGGGGCTGTACATACTTATACTTTCAATACTTAACATGCTTTCTTTAAAAACATCTTTCGTGTCCTTTCATAGAGCATCTTTCATGGAGAAAAGCGTTCATCTTTCTTTTTCTCATACTTTAGAAAACACTCTAGAAGAGCATGAATGTAACACTTACCTAGACTCCATGCTACTTTCATACCATGCAGTCCATTCATGCGCGTGTCAGATGGCACCTAAATGCATACATAACCTTACGTCATTCTCTATCTAGTGCATAAGCAACTAAACTAGAAATAGAGTTATACTTTACTTAGAACACTATCCTTCTATTCCGTGCTCTCAAGTGTCCCTTACTAGGATAAGACCTTCGAGGACCCACTTACGGTCACTACTTCTTTCAACCTCGAGTGCTTACTCGCTAGGGTGAACTCATGATTCACCTTATGATTAAGACACTAAGACTTCTGTATCATTCTCCTCATTAACCACGTTATGACGCATGACTTAGACTGACTAAGTCACGCATCCCATTCTTAGACAGTACCCTCATCATTACCTTCATGCCTCTTAGCTCATTCTACTTCTCATGACCATCCATCTGCACTACACGGCTCCAAGCCACTCTGAAGCTTAAGCGTCATGAATCCATACTTAGGACTGATTACCCATTACATATGGTGAATCTGTTCGGCACGTACGTTTAACTAGATAACACACATACCTTACCCCTTTATCCCTTAAGACCATCATTTAATACCTTGGTCACAGGCTCGTATGGTGAACGCCATACTCCATTACCAACCTTCTCATAACCCAACTAGCACGACCCTTCATGCTAGCCGTACCTCTTGACAGTTCATCCCAACACTTGACACGATGGGACTCTGTCCATAAATACACCTTACGTCATGCCATATAGCTCGAGACTAATCCCAAACTATACCGTGACCCTGTCACGTCACCTCACATACATCCTAACCCATCACCGCATGACTTCTACTTGGCCACGTCACTTCATGACGTTGCCCAATCATGCTTCCGCTGCACTACTCTGATACTTCTTAGCCACTTAGCACATACTCCTGGCCATAAGCCTACTACACGGCGACGTTCATCGCCTTAGACTACAGTCATCTCACTACTACAACACATACCACAACACCTTACGTCACGCCTTATAGCTCGAGACCATTCTCAAGCTACATCGTGGCCTTGTCACGTCACCTGACACTCCGCTACGTCACCTATACGTCAATCTCCAACCCATCACGAGTACGGTTCCTCACGTACTCCCGTCACATCGTGACTCCTCAACACATTCCAGCTACGTCACTCTTACGTTAACTCTTCACCCATCGCAAGCACGACTTCTTGATCGACTACGTCACTTAGTGACGTTGCCCAGTCATGCTTCCGCTGCACTACTCTGATACTCTTCTAGCCACTTCGCACTTACTCCCAGCCATAAGCCGACTACATGGCAACACTCGTCACCTCGGGCTACAGGCCACATCTTAGCTACTTCTGGACACTGTTCCATAGTTCCCGACACCATACATCAAACTCTTCGCCCATCAACTACGCAATCACCTTTATCTTCGCGACACGCCATATGGTGTATCGCTAAACCTCATGGAATACACTCCACGTGTACTCCCTTCACACATGCTATGCCACATCACCACTACGGCACACACGCCATATGGTGCATCTCTCTACCACATAGAGTACACTCCACGTGTACTCCCTTCACAGTACTATGCCACATCACGATTATGGCACACACGCCATACGGTGCATCGCTCTACCACATAGAGTACACTCCACGTGTACTCCCTTCACGGTACTACGCCACATCACCACTATGGCACACATGCCATATGGTGTATCGCTATACCACATGGAGTACACTCCACATGTACTTCATTCATGGCACTACGCCACGTCACCGCTATGGCATACACTCCATACGGTGCATCGTCTCTCCCCATAGAGTACACTTTACGTGTACTCCATACACGGCACTATGCCACGCCACTACTGCCGCACATACACTACAACCACACTTCACAGCACAGTCCATAACACTACACAGCACACCTCCCAACTATGCCTAACACTTCACGTCACAGCACGTCACATCACCACTATATAGCGAACCCTATAATACTAGTAGCACAGTCCACAACCTAGTCAACTAGCTAGCATCTAACATAAATAATGAGGGATAGAGAATTATACCGTCGATGGGATAACCCGTGCGTCGCTCATTGACCGTTACAACGATAACGCTGGAGGAACGTACGGGGTAGCTACACCTGTACAGTGACTGTTTAGGTGTTTGGATAGTTGGGTGTGGTCTTGGAAGGGCCTAAGGTGGCCTTGATGATGATGGCAAGGGGCATAACATAGCGGATCTCACCATGTACAGTGGCGGTCAGTCACTCGTAGTGATTGTCCATCACGTGCAGTGATTACCCACCACGTAAAGTGGTGGTTTGGGCCTAAGGCTGGGCTAAAGGAAACTGCCGGAGGAGTCGTGAAGGCTCAGTGGTGGTCGTGCGGTGGTTCGTGGTGGCGGAAAGGAGCTGGCCGTGCACTGTGAGGGAGGAGAAGCAGTGGGAGAGTGAGAGAGAGTATGGGGCCGTGGGTGGCAGATCGGGGCCATGGGAGGTTGGGTTAGCTTCGTGGTGGCCTGAAGAGGCTGAAGGTGGTGGTCACACGCCGTGGGTGGGGCGCACGGCGGCGGATCGAGCTTGACCCTTGCGTGAGAGAGAGGAACACCGGGAGGTGGAGGAGAGGACATCTGGCGGTGGGTTCATAAGGGGAGGAAGGGGCAGACCAAAGGAGTCTCATGGTGGTGTCTTGTGGCCAAGGTGGCCGCGCACGATGGTGCTAGGGGGCTGCACAGTGAACCCCTGCATGGGTTTGCTGTGCTCGTGCATGGGGGAGAAGGTGGCTGCATGGGAGGAGCTGAGCTCATTGGAGGGGGCCGGTCGATGGCAGGGGAGGCTGCCGTGGGAGTGGTGGGACCGGAGGACGGCGCACGGCGGCGCTGGAACGTGAAGCCCATAAAGGCTGTGCATCACTGATAGAGAGGAGGAGAGAGCGTGGGGAGGAGCTACCAGCATGGGGAGACTCGCCGGAGGGAGAGGAGGTCGGTGGTGGTGGTCGTTAGGCTCACTGGCGCATGGTGGCACAGGGCTAGGAGCTGGAGCCGTTCGGTGTAGGTGCATATCGTGCAGTGCAATCTGAAGGAGAGAGGGAGGAGAGAGAGAGGGCTGGGAAAAAGTGAGGGAGAAAGAGAAAGGGGCTGGGGTTTTATACTAAAACCCGACGTCTGGGGGTCTATAAAATGGTCTACGATGACCCTTAAATACTGATTTGAAAATGCGTAGATGTTTATTTAATTAAAAGCACTGAGAGGAATCAAGATAGAATATTATTTAAAATAATATTCCCTCATCATTTATAAAATGATGAAGTCTTACTTAAAATATTTAAAAGAATAAAACTATTAAATTAATTAAAGATTCCATCATTATTTAGATCACATAATATTTTAAATAATTAGAATCATTTATATAAAATAATTCCCACAATTATAATATATTTGGAGCTCTTCAAAGATATTATACTCTAGTTATTTAAAATATTACTTAGATAAATAACGATAGGAATAACCCATTTAAAGCACAAAGTTAACTTTAGAAATCACGTAGTATCTTTTAAAGACACGCCATCGGGATCTGGCACTCATAACGGGGCTCTTAGACACTAGAGAAGAGGAACGGGCTGTCACATCAAACGTAATTGCTTACGTCAGAAAGAAAGAAGGAATGAGTAGGGTATTACAATCCTCCTTTACTATAGCTCTCACCCACTAGGATACATACATACATACATACATATATATATATATATATTCACTTTCTTTATCTCATGTTTATGTTCAACATGATGGAAATCACATTTTCCATGATTGTGATGTCCATTATAACCATTGTGGTACTCAGGTCAGCATGGAGAGCGCTAAGATGGGTGTGGCTAAAGCCAAAGAAGCTGGAGAGGCATCTGAGAGAGCAAGGTTTTGGAGGCAATTCTTACCGGATTTCGTTTGGAGACTTGAAGGAGAGCTCTCTGCTGATAAATGAAGCCAGATCTATGCCAATGAACTTCACCCATGACATTGCACCACGTGCATTTCCCTTCTTCCATCAAAGTTTGAAGAGTTATGGTATGTATCTCTCTATACTACTCTCACCCATTTTGCCTTGTAATGATAATGTTTTTCTCTTTCAACTGTAATTAATTTCTGCACAACACTATTTTAGTACCTGTTGTATGTGAAGAAACAGATTACATCATCAGATGCAACTGAAATGCAATATTTGCCATCTTTCTGCTTTAAGTGATGACTTTTCGGGATATCTTTCACTTATGAACCTATCATCTAGTATCACGTCATGGAATAATGAGAAAATAGATGATGAATAGTTTTTTTCATAATAAAAATGCAGGTAAGAACTTCTTTATATGGATTGGCACGACACCAAGGGTGAACATTATGAACCCAGAACAATTAAAAGATATACTCTCCAAGAACTACAACTTTTGAAAACCAGATGCAAATCCACTTGCAAAATTGCTGGTAACTGGACTTGCAAGTTATGATGCTGAGAAATGGGCTAAACATAGAAGGATTATCAATCCAGCATTCCATGTAGAGAAGTTGAAGGTTAGTTTTATATTTCCATTTGTTTTAAGGCATGCAATTAAATTTAGCAATGGAGATCACCATGTGAAATTAATATTGAAAATGATTCTATGATGAGCCAAGAATTTTTTTCCTTCACAAGTTAAGATTAAAAGCTTCTCAAATCTAATCCAAATAGGTTTTGGTAATTAGAGATCTTGTTTGTGACTCAATTGTATCACCAAGCATATTTGAAATGTTCGTAAATAATCTTGTTTGATATGCTCAATATGATACTCACCTCTGTATTTTGGTTATTGTTTTCAATTGTCATGTTGTTTGTTATAGAATGTGTTACCAGGATTTCATCAGAGTTGCAACGACATGATTAGCAAATGGGGAAGTTTGGTCAGTAAAGAGACTGGATTGGTGGAGTAGGACGTATGGCCTTATCCACAAAACTTGTCAAGTGATGTGATTTCGTACGTAGCATTCGGGAATAGCTATGAAGAAGGGAGAATGGTTTTCGAACTCCAAAGAGAGCTAGCAGAGCTTGCAATCAAATCAGTACAGTCTATTTACATTCCTGGATGGAGGTAATTAATTAACCCAAAAATATTCAAACACATATAAATATATATATATTTGTGAGTTCATGAGTAACTAAAATTAGTTGATCTTATATTACTAATCATACAACCACCAAAATTATCTAATCTTTTTTTCCTCTCTGAGACGCTCGGTCAAAGTAGAGGTTCAACTACTGCCAAAGTGCAGTTTTCTTTCTGATTAGGATTATGGCTTATTATGGGATGATAGACGGGATAGCTGAAAATTTGGAACGGGTATGGCAACGGCTATCTATGACTGACCAAGAGGAGTCGGAGGTGATCGTGGAATCTAGTACACTAGAAGAGAGTTCACTGTGTGGCTGGAAGGGTTTATTTATGACCTTGCTGACCGAAAAACATTACAATCGAGTGTTTCTCAAGTTGACAATGAAGCGTGCATGGCGCCCAGTGCATGGGATTTAGTTTTGTGATCTCAATGCTACATTGAGCTTGGGTGAGTTCGATGATACGCAAGATAAGGAAAGAGTGCAGGGTGAGGGCCATTGGTCATTCGACAAGCACCTTGTGATGTTACAGGAAGTAGATGGCAGCAAACAGGTCCAACAAATTACAATTTATGAAGCTGGATTTTGGATACGCATTCATGATCTTGTTAAATATTTTAACATGAACATTAATAATCGGATCTTTGATTTTCTATGGTCCACAATAATAAAACAACAGTAGTTAAAAGACGTACCTTTCTCCATCTTTTTGATGAAGAATTTGATCTGACTATGAGAGAATGATCACCCTAGCAACTTAGCATCACTAGTGTCTCCTAATGGCTAGAGGCACAATAATGTTGTAGGTGAGAACCCTTTAACCCATCAGTACTATTTATAGATTTCTGACCATCAAGAAATCTAAGACTTTGTGTTTGACTATGATTAGAGAAATAGAGTTAATCTTATCTCTTAGGAGTTTTCTTATCTCATTATAACTCATTTATTAACTGATAAGTTTTGAGCTATTCCAAATTCTATCAAGATGGGTGTATGGCACACAGAGTTTAAATAAAACTCTTACATTCTCCCACTTGGCCCATACACGCATAAAATAATATTTTCCGTTCATGGGGTTATCATAGGAAATTAACCATACTGTACAAATTCATTTCCTGAAACTTTCATAGCTCAAAATACATTTCATGAATTCCTTAATATCAATGTCAAACTAGCTGCCAATACGAGTCATGGCGGTCCTTTGTTATATGATCAACAAATTCCCTTCCATGTGCCACAACAACAGTAATTTAATTTAACATGATCTTTAATTGGGATAATTAAGGCTAATACTGTAATGCCTTGTGTTCCAATTCATGTCTATTGTAGACATTATCTTGTCATCATTCATACACACTATTTAATGTACATATAAAGTGGAAAGACAAGAAAACAGAAACAACCATAATAGATATCTTTCAATTTCTAGTAACAAAATACTCAGCATATCAATGATCTCTTTAAAATGTTCACATCATGGGTATAAGCATATGACCCATCTTTTCAACATGACCCTTGAAGTATAATCATTAACACACTATTGTTATGGACATATTTGTTTCTGTACTTTCTCCTTAACACTTATGTATTTAAATTTTCATTAAATACTTATTACTTAGAGAAAAATATTCTGAGGAATTCTTACAATAGTTTCTTAGCTGCTTGGCTATAAATCGATAATTCCAAATCCTAAGATAAATTTCCTTAATCTGATACCATACATTGTGGCCTTAAAGCATACCACAAACTCAGTCCCTATTACACATGAAGCAGTAAGAGATTTGCCTCATACTTTTTCATAAAAAATAACTCTATTAGATAGCAAAATACATAACCATAACTGTATTTTTCATCATTAGAGTAATCCCACAAAATAGGGTCTGAATATCCAGTTATCTTTAGAGTATTAGTTCTTCTTAAAGCCTTTAATTTCTTGCAAATAATCTTGCACTCTTTTCACAATTTTTGGGTCAAACATACTTGGGTTACTTTGGCAACAACCAAGAATGTCAACTGAAAAACTGGCATTCATCCTTACATAGGTTTGTGCAATCATCAAATTTATTATAACAATCATATACAAAGTTTTCTTAACAACCTAATCATTTTGAGGACAATGTAAAATACTGAGCATGTCACATTTTATTTTTAAAGCATCTATTAAACAACAATTTTTCATGTAAAATCTTCCAAAACTGTATGCAACTCTACTGAGACAATCCTAATAATCATCGTTTTGGTATTAAGATTCAATCCCAATTACGAAGGATGTCTTATTCATAATTTCATTTTTAAAGGAGACGTAACTTTAATGATATACTATAAACCATAATTCATACTTGCCAAAAGTCATATACATGCATGACCATAAATACAAATATACTCCCACTAACTTACTGGTATATACATTAACAATGTTTTTCTTAATACCAAAACAATATTGGTATTATCAAATTTCAGATACCAATTTTTCAAAAACTCTGTTACCTCTTCTAAGTAATCCTTTTACTCATTTCTTGTAGATTTCAAACTTTCACTCTATAATTGTTTTCACATCTCTTTGATGTAACTCTAGACCATAATGAGCTACTAATGCCATAGTGATTCTTAATGAGTTCTTTCAGGTTTATTAGAAATCTCTTTCTAATTAATGCTCATTTCTGAGTGAAATCCTTAATTACAAGTTTGACTCTATATCATTCAACATTGCTTTTAAAGTCAGGATTTTGTCTCCAACACCCATTTACATTTGACTTTTATACATTTCAGACAATATAGACGAAATTACAGACTTTACATAGAATCATGGATTTCAATCACTCTTTTATGCATTGGTCTTTTATAAAATCACTTAATTCTATAACTAGTAAAAACATATGCAAACTTTCATTTATTTCTATGTCAAATTCAAATTTTTGAAAAAAACACCATGCAACCTAATAAAAAATCAAATCAAGAAGATCATATGAGGTTACCTATTTTGATGTCTCCATGACCAATTCTTCAGTGGTGTTTCTCTGATAAGGTAGATGATTATTTGCTTGTTGTTCCATGTTATCATTAAGATAATCATAAAATGAACTATAAGCATTTTCGAAGTACAAGAATGCACTTTACAACAATCACATCTCTAATTTCTATACTCCCATTGATTTTGCCAACCATAAAGAATCTGACATTTCAATTTCCTCAAAATTCAAACTATAAATAGAGACAATACAACCTAAATTATTTTGATCTCCATTAATAATCAATAACATACCCATTAACTATTATACGATCCAACTTTCTTTCATTTGGATTGTAAAGTCTTACTTTAGATTAACTATTCATACATGTATAAGCCTTAAATCAAGTATCCTATCACTCCATAACTCAAAATAAGTCTTTGAGACTACTTACTAGGAACACAATTTAAAATATATACCATTGTCTTTAATAATTTTACTACACATCTTTCCAAGAAGTTAACAAAATAAGTCATGGTTATGACCTGACTCATAATACTTTTTCTGGCACTCAATACTTTAATCTAATTCAATGATTTTCACCTTTCTACCTAACTGCATTTCCTCCCCATGAGAAGTACCTCAAGAATTTCTAATGGTTTGAGATTTCTCATGTAGCAGATGGATACATCTATACCATGAAAATCATCTATGAAAATAATGAAATACTTATATCTATCAAACATTATAGAGAAAATGTTTACATGCGTCTATATGCATTATCTCAAGAAAAATCTCCATTCTTTGTATCATCTTTTCTTTTTCTTTTTTTCTTGTATGCAAATCAACACATATTCTGGGATTAGAAAATCTAAATGCGGAAAATATTTTATATACTAATCTCTACAACTTTCCTTGGAGATATTCTCTAAACTTTTATGTCACAAATTATGTTTCAAGTTCTATGCCACAAGTTGTAAAAAAAATTTATAAATCATTTTTCACTTGGTTCCAATACATGTCTCATGAGTGAAAAAGAAAAACTTTTAACAAAAGCACTATTATAAATGGCAAATAAGAATTTTATTGGAAGGAAAAATGGAACAAATGGCATTTTGAAACAATATAAAAATATGAACATTTGTGCTCGAGTTCAACCACTAAAATAAGTATCAACATTTATAGAGTTTGATTTGAAACTTATACAGACAGAATACATATGACGATTTGCACTCAAGTTCAATCTAAAAAGAATGTATAAATGTGTATCAGATTTGATTCGAAACTTATACAGAAAAACAGTTTACTCTTCCCTTCGAATCATGTCTCATGATTACGGCACCAAAACCTTCATGTATCATTGTTTCTTTCAAACTTCAATTGACTCAATTCATATATTTTCATCACCATCATTTCCCTCCTTTCCCAAAAGATACAAATAACTTTTCATACAAATAAGCAAAATAAATTTGTATCTAGCTAACAATCATGCTACCAACTTTTCATATCTCATTACTTTAATGAAATAATAATGCCTCTGAAGTAAAGCATTATATACAAAACTAAGAAATTCCTTTAGTTTGATATATAGTAATTAATCCAATATTCTTAAAATGTTGTACCTTTTTTACCCTTATTATTATTCTCAATAATAATTGATGTTAAGACTTAAAAAGGATAAACCAGGATCTACAACTCTTAGTGTAAATTTGACATGCTCATGTTTTTCTATACTAGAGTCAATTCTGTACAGAAAACCTTGTAAAGATACTCATATACTTACTGCAAGAAAATCATTTTAATCACATTAATGCTTTGAGTTCAACACTCACAAACAATAATTAGAATTTTAACAATTATGGATGAACTAGTAGTATCATCAAAATCCTCTTTTGGGAGTAGATCTTGATACACAAAGTGTTCTCACCGGTATTAAATTATGTGGATGAACTAGTTGTATCATCAGAATTCTCTTTTAGGAGTAAACTCTGATATACAAAGTGTTCCCTCCAACTTTAAATTATGTAGATGAACTAGCTATATCACCAGAATTCTCATTTGAGAGTAAACTCTGGCATACAAATTATTCAACCCTAACTTTACTTTGATGGATGAACTAGTAGTGTTATCAAGACCCTCATTTGGGAGTAGATCTTGACACACAAAGTGTTTACTCCACTAGTATTAAATTTTATGGATGAACTAGTTATATCATCAGAATTCTCCTTTCGGAGTAAACTCTAACATACAAAGTGTTCTCTCCAACCTTACTTTTGATGGATGAACTAGAAGTGTCATCAAAATTCTCTTTTGGGAGTAGATCTTGACACACAAAGTGTTCACTCCATCATATCCACCTTACTATGGAGTTTAATGATTTTGCACCAAAATTAAGAAAATCTTGTACCTTTGGGCAACCAATATTTTCTTTAATTTTTATGTAAATCATTTGCCTCATATTGGATAAAAAAATATATATGGCATGATAATAAAAGCCAAAATAAACAATTCATACATGTATTTAATAATAATAACATGTACATAAAATTTAATACATGTATTTAACAATAATAACATGTACATAAAAGAAAATAAAATTTTAGATTTTTTTTAATATACAAATAATATTAAAATAATAATATTATATTTTAATCTGACCAGTCCGAGTCTAAACCGGACCAGTCCAGTAAGCCAGGTTGAGACTCGATTTATGTAAATGGTCAAGTGATAGTGTTGACCTAGGTCGGGCCTACTATTCAGGTCCGTTCGCCTCTTTTTTTTTTTTTTGTGTTCTTTTAATGGGTTGGGGCCAATTTACTTTTCTTTGGTCATGGACTGGGCTAGAGCCCATGGCCCAACCCAGTAGCCCATCCCTCATTTCATAACAGAAACCCTAATTGCATCTTTTTCAACCTTCAGCCGCTGCCACTAATCCTTTCAAGTTTCAGTGGCCGCAGCCTTCAGCCGTCGCTATGGGGCATCTTCGACGTCCTCCTTCCGTCGCGAACCCCAAGGTCACTTTTCCTTCTTTTTTTTTTATTTGTTCATACCATGGAATTGCCGCGGCAGTGGGCTTTAGAGCCCTCTACCGCCATTATAGGACCAATGCAGAGGACTTCCTTTCCTCCCCCCAGCACTAACCTCACCGTATGTTCGATGAGAACCTCAAACAAGCAGAGGCGGCACCCATTTGGGACTTCATAGCCCCTTTGCGTTGCCCCTCAAGGCCACCTCCATTACAGCCGCGTGTTGAGCCACTGACCACCACACAAGGCACTTTGCCCCACATCCAGCGGCTACACAATACATGGGCTACACAACCACACTGCAACGGCTCACATGGTTCTTCCATAACCCTCAACTTCCTCTATTTCTCGAAACAGACCCTCAATTTTCTACACGGAATAATATACAACAGAAAAAAGTAAATATTAAGTGAAATAGTATATGCACAGTACGGGATAGATAAGTATACTGAGATCTGAAATTGTAACACCCGTCCTTGAGGTGGGTCTTTTTACAAAATATTTTAGAAAAGGACGATGGGAATTACCATCCGATTTAAAACATTTTACTGTCCTTCCCAGGGTGCAAGACTCTACATTATAAAATAAAATATGCTTTTATAATAAAAGAGGTTTACAGCAGAAAACATAAATCTTAAAATAAAAGAACCTCCTTTACAGTTAAAACCCTCATGCCTAGACTTCCATGCTCTTTTCCTTTGGCCTTGTCCCTCTTGAGCGTACTGCTCATTCAGTTCCTGTGGGGGGAGGGGCACACATAAAAACTAAAATGAGTCGAATACTCAGTAAGCATTACTTCATACCGTTAAAATATAGCAACGTAAGTTTTCATTCATGCATTCATCACTCCATACATACTATACATACATGCATACATGCTTTTATTCGCAAACATCAGTGGACGGGGGTTTTCATATTTAAACATGCTATTCTTTTCATAAAAAGTTCCCCCGTCACTGCCTTCATTTCATGAAGAATGCAATGCATTCATACATTACTTTTCTTTCACTTTCATAGGCTAGTGCACGTTGTTACGCCCCGCGTGCTGGGGTTAGTGGCTTTTTGGGCAGATGGATTCGCCCGTGGCCACGGGTTGGAATCCCATTCCGTTAGGGTGCAGCACTGGGTGCACTACCAGATACTACTACCCGGCATTGCAATCTGCCCCTTCATTCATTGGGTACCCTTTTTCCTTCAAGTGGCCATTACGTATTTTCATACATTGAAACATTTATTTTCTTTTAATCCTTTCATACTTTCATTTATTTTAGTCATTTTCATTTAACAGTTCATTCATAGGAAAGGAACGTCACTTAAAGCATGACTTAACATCATTTGAAAGCATGAGCTTAAAAATTGTCTAAAAGCATGAGCTTAAACATCATTTAAAGCTTTCATATCGTCTTAAAGCATGAGCTTAAATATCATTTAAAACTATGAGCTTAAACATCATTAAAAGCATAGGCTTAAAACATCATTTTTCGTGGCTTCAATAAAACATCAATTCGTAGGGACATTTTAACATCAGTTCTTAGGGACCAGTTTTTAAAACACTTTCTTCGCATTGGTCAAAGCATCGGTTTGAAGTTTGGGGCACAGGCCTCGACTCTTCCTTTCTTTTCTTTAGAAAATACGTACAATAGATACATCGTATAGTCATCCATTCACATGCGTACAATTAATACTTTTGGGTGTGTAAAAAGGGTTGCCGAGGAGGGGCCGTATATACTTATACCTTTCAATACTTAGCATGCTTTCTTTAAAAACATCTTTCGTATCCTTTCGTAAAGCATCGTTTTATAGGAAAAGCGTTTCTCTTTCTTTTTCTTATACTTTAGAAAAGACTCTAGAAGAGCATAAACATAACACTTACCTGGACTCCATGCTACTTTCATACCATGCAGTCCATTCATGCGCATGTCAGATGACAACTTACATGCGTACATAACCTTAACGTTATTCTCTATCTAGTGCATAAGCAACTGAACAAGAATTAGAACTATACTTTACTTAGAAAACTATCCTTTTATCCCTTGCCCTTACATGTCCCTTATTAGGATAAGACCTTCGGGAACCCATTACGGTCACTACTTCTTTCAATCTTACGTTCTACTTCGAGTGCTTACTCGCTAGGGTGAACCCATGATTCACCTTAGGATTAAGACACCAAGACCTCTGTCTCATTCTTATCATTAACCATGTTCCGACGCATGACTTAAACTGACTAAGTCACACATCCCATTCTTAGATAGTATACTTATCATTACCCTCATGTATCTTAGCTCACTCTACTTCTCATGACCATCCATACACGTCACACGGCTCCAAGCCACTCTGAGGCTTAAGTACCGTGTAACCATACGTAGGACAGATTACCCATTACATATGGTGAATCCGTTCGGCACATGCATCTAACCAGATAACACACGTACCTTACCCCTTTATCCCTTAAGACCATCATTTAATACATTGGTCATCGGGTCGTATGGACAAGTGCCATACTCTAATACCAACCTTCTCTTACCCAGCTAGCACGACTCTTCATGCTAGCCGTATCTCATGACAGTTCATCCCAACACTTGACACTATGGGACTTCATTCACAACTACACATTACGTCACGCCATATAGCTCGAGACTATTCCCAAGCTACACCGTGACCTTGTCACATCACCTCACATACATCCTAGGTCATCACAGCACAATTTCATGATTGGCCACGTCACTTCATGCCGTTGCCCAGTCATGCTTCCGATGCACTACTCTGATACCTTCTAGTCACTTTGCACATACTTCCGGCCATAGGCCGACTACATGGCGACACTCCTCGCCTTAGCCTATAGCCATATGACTACAACAGCACATACCACAACACCTTACGTCACGCCATATAGCTCGAGACCACTCCCAAGCTACACGTTGACCTTGTCACGTCCTTTGACATTCCGCTACATCACTTATACGTCAACCTCCAACTCATCATGAGTACGGTTCCTCATGTACTCCCGTCACATCGTGACACCTCGTCACATTCCCGCTACATCACTCTTACGCTAACTCTTCACCCATCGTAAGCATGACCTATTAATCGACCAAGTCACTTAGTGACGTTGCCCAGTCATGCTTCCACTGTGCTACTCTGATACTCTTCTTGCCACTTCGCACTTACTCCCGGCCATAAGCTGATTATGATTACACAGCGACACTAGCCACTTCAGACTACAGCCACATCTCAGCCACTTTGGGACACTGTTCCACAGTTCCCGGCACCATACATCAAGCTCTTCGCCCATCAACTACGCAACCATCCTTATCTTCGCGACATGCCACACGGTGTATTGCTGCACCTCATTAAGTACACTCCTCATGTACTCCCTTCACACATGCTATGCCACATCATCAGTATGGCCCACACGCCATATGGTGCATCGTTCCACCACATGGAGTACATTCCACGTGTACTTCCTTCACAGCACTGCGCCACATCACCACTAGGCACACACGCCATATGGTGAGTCATTCCACCACGTGGAGTACATTCCACGTGTACTTCCTTCACAGCACTATGCCACATCACCTCTATGGCACACAAACCATAAGCACACTTCACAGCATAGTCCACAACACTACACAGCACACATCCCAACTACGCCCAACACCTCATGTCACAGCCTATCACATCACCATACTACACAGCGAACCTTATAATACTAATAGCACAGTCCACAACCGAACCAACGAACTAGCATGTAATATAAATAGCGAGGGATAGAAAGTTATACCATCGACGAGATAACCCATGCATCGCTCGCTAGCCGTCAAAGCGATAACGCCGGAAGGAACGTACGGGGTGGCTAAACCACGTACAGTGGTTGTTTAGGCATTTGGATAGCTAGGTGTGGTCTTGGAAAGGCTTAAGGTGGCCTTGTGATGGTGGCAAGGGGCATCACATGGCGGATCTCGCCGTGAACAGTGGCAGTCAGTCACACGCAAAGTGTTGGTTTGGGCTTAGGCTAGGCTAAGGGAGGCTACTGGTGGAGCCGTGGAGGCTCGGTGGTGGCGGCACGATGGTCCATGGTGGTGGAGAGAGGACTGGCCGTTCACTGTGAGGGAAAAAGGTGTCGTGGGAGAGTGAAAGAGAGTGTGCGTGCATGGGTGGCAGATTGGGGCCAAGGGTGGTCGGGACGGCTTGGTGGTGGCTTGAGGGTGCCGGAGAGGGTGGACACCCACCATGGGTGGCGGCGTACAGCGGTGGAGGGTGTAAAATCCGTGCGGTGGAAAGGAAGACACCGGGAGGTGGAGGAGGGGGCATCTGGCCGTGGGTCTATGGGAGGAGGAAGGGGAAGACTAGGGGAGGCTCATGGTGGTGTCCAGTGGCCTGGGTGGTCACGTACGGCAGCGCTAGGGGCATGCACAGTGAACCGGTGCATGGAGTAGCTACATGCGTGCATGGGGAGGAGGTGGCTGCATGGAAGGGCCTGAGCTCGCTGGAGGGTGATGGCCAGTGGCTGGAGGAGCTACCATGGAGGTGGTGGTGTCGGAGGACGGCGCACGGCGGCGTTGCAACATGAAGCCCATTCGGGTTGTGCACTGCTGATAGAGAGGAGGAGAGAGTGTGGGCGAGGGAGACCGGTATGGGAGGACTCGCCGGCGTGAGAGGAGGCCTGTGAGAGGGGTGGTGAGACTCCCCAGCACACGGCGGCGTCGGGCTGGAGCTGTTTGGGTATGGGTGAGCAGCATACGTTGTATGCAGAAGGGGAGGGAGGAGAGAGAGAAGGCTGGGGAAAAGTGAGGTAGAAGAGAGAGGGGCTGGGGTTTTTTCCTAAAACCCAACGACTGGGGATCAATAAAATGATCCCACGATGACCCTTAAATACTGATTTGAAAATGCGTAAACGTTTATTTAATTAAAAGTACTGAGAGGAATTAAGATAGAATATTATTTAAAATAATATTCCTTCATCATTTATAAAATGATGAAGTCTTAGTTAACATATTTAAGAGAATAAAACCATTAAATTAATTAAAGATTCCATCCTTATTTAAATCACATAATATTTTAAATAACAGGAATCATTTATGTAAAATGATTCCCACAATTATAATATATTTGGAGCTCTTCAAAGATATTATAATTTAGTTATTTAAAATATTACTTAGTTAAATAACGATAGGAATATTCCACTTGAAATACACATAACTTTAAAACACAAAGCTAGCTTTAGGATTTACGTAGTATCTTTAAAAACACGTTATCGAGGTCTGGCATGCATAATGGGGCTCTTAGACACTAGAGAGGAGTGGACAGTCTATCGCATCAGACGTAATTACTTACGTCAGAAGGAAGGAAGGAGCATGGTATTACATAAATGCATCAATGAATGTCACTGTATCGTTATTTCATAATACACAAAATCAATAAATTATTTAAGACATCATCATAAAAATTCTTTCTCAGATCGTAAAATAATAATTTCTATCTTTCGCAATATTATAAAATCATAATACACGAAAGCACATATTCACTGTATATTTTATCGAGATCATAAAAAATCTACAACCTAAAGCTCTGACACCACATGTTAAATATTTTAACATGAACATTAATAATTAGATCTTTGATTTTCTATTATCCACAATAATAAAACAACAGTAGTTAAAAGGCGTACCTTTCTCCATCTGTTTGATAAAGAATTTGATCTGACTATGAGAGAAGGATCACCTTAGCAATTTAGCCCCACTTGTGTCTCCTGATGGCTAGAGGCACAATAATGTTGTAGGTGAGAGCCCTTTAACCCCTCAGTACTATTTATAGATTTCTGACTATCAAGAAATCTAAAACTTTGTGTTTGACTGTGATTAGAGATATAGAATTAATCTTATCTCTTAGGAATTTTCTTATCCCATTATAACTCATTGATTAACTGATAAGTTTTGAGCTATTCCAAACTCTATCAAGATGAGTGTGTGGGACACAGAGTTTAAATAAAACTCTTACAGATCTACCTTTGAGAGCTAGAAACGCGTATGTAGGGGCCTTGATAGGAAGGAAAATTGGGCGGCTTGAGGAAGTGGACCTGGAGTAGGGGGAGTTGGTGTGGGGAGATTTTTTGCACGTTCGGATGTCCATTGATGTGAGAAAGCCTCTATTACGAGGGACTAAATTTTCTATGGGGGATGGATCCTCATTTTGGGTTAGATTTTCCTATGAGAGACTACCTAATTTCTGCTACTGGTGTGGTTGTTTGGGGCATGGTGATAAGGATTGTGGTTTGCGAAAGACAGTTACACCGGAAGATGATGAAGAAGATTTCCCGTATGATGCTTGGTTGAGGGCAATCAGTTATGGAGCTCAATTCCAGGAGGGTCGTGCATGGGAAAATAGGGACACTCAGAGTTGGCACATCGAGGTCCTTCGGTGGATAATCCAAGCTTAGCGGAAGCTATGATGGTGGACAAAAATGGAGGTTCGGTGGTGTCAACAAAACCAACAATTGCAACAAGAACAATGGTAACTAACCCAGAATTAAATGATGCTGGGATGAAGGCAACTAGTGATGGGCGTTTGTGGGACAGCAGCAAAGACGGGGCCCTTCAGTTGATGAGTTTGGTTCTGCGGGAGTGGCGAGGGCAAAACTTTATGGGGCCCAGGTTCCTATTAATCGGTGCAATCAAAGGAAAAGGAGTCAACAGATCTGATAAGTGGGGAATATGGTCCCCATGGGATGAAGGAAAAGACGAGACTTTTTGTTGTGGGGGAGAAAAGCAATCCGAGAAAGGTAGTAGACGTTTGCACAACAAAAGGAATAATTGATGAAAAACAAAAGAATTCGGAGCTCTATGGAAATAGAAAAGTAGAGGTAGTGGGGGACATCTTGTGTGCAGACGATGAGACATCGAATAAAGAGTTTGAATTCCAAAAAAAACACAGATGCGGATATTACTGAAGCTGTAGAGGAATTTTTTGTTAAAAGTGATCCCAACTTGGAACAATCTGAGGAAGTTGAAGGGGCGATTTCAGGGTTGGTGGAAGACGAAATAATAAAGGGGTGGGAAGTGGACCAAACTCTCCTCAAAGCAACAACCGAAACTTGGCCGTTTCATGAGTCAGATAAAATTCCCTTCCACCAGCAACAGATACGTGTCTCCGAAAAGGGCCTACAAACAAAAGTAAGGCCTGATGGTTTTACAAGTAGAACATGGAAACGTATGGCCCTCCTCGCACCAAAGACTAATATAGGGATCTCTTTCACGGACAACAACAAAAACAAAAAGTGAAGAGGAGTAAATGGAGAAGACGAGGATGGGGGTTGAAGCGCGAAGAGAAGTGCTTCAGAAAAGCAAGGCAAAGCCTTAGGAATTTCGACCAACAAAAACAATGATAGATCGGTGGCGGTTGTTTTCCAGCCCCTACCGGAGAAAATGAAAATCGTTAGCTAGAATGTTCGTGGGCTTGGGAATCCACGAGGCATTCAGACACTTCGCAATGTAATTGTGAAGGAATGTCCCGATGTTCTGTTCCTACAAGAAACAAGATTAAGAACTCGAACGGTGGAAATTTGTAAGTATAAGTTTGGTTTTTCTAACTGTGTAGCTATTGATTGTGTGGGGAAAAGTGGCGGTATTGCTTTGTTTTTGAGCAAGGATATTGACGTAGATATTCAAAGTTTCTCTGCAAATCATATCAATGCTCTGACTAAAAATGTGGGGGTTCATAAAAAGAAATTTTTCCTTACCAGGGTTTATGGTTATCCTGATGCCCATTTGCGTTATAAAATGTGGGATATTATCTAATGGGTATATAGAAGTAGGGGAGGGGCATGGCTGCTAGTGGGAGATTTTAATGAGATTCTAAGTCAGGTTGAGAAATGGGGCGGGAGGATGAGACCTGAGAAACAAATCACTGATTTCATAGATGTGTTAAATGATTGCTCTCTGAGAGATATGGGTTTTAGTGGACCAATGTATACTTGGTGCAACCATAGAGAAGGGACACAATGCATTAGCGAGAGACTAGATTGGTTTCTCACTAATTTCCAATGGTGTGTTGATTTCCCAAATGCTAGAGTATTTCATGGATCTGCAGACTATTCTGACCATCTACCAATATGGATTGAGATTGATGGGGAGATTTTTAAACAAAAAAGGCCAGAGTTGTTTAGATTTTAGGCAATGTGGATAGGAGAGAAGGGCTGTGAGGATATTGTGAAAGATACTTGGAAGGAAGTTGGTACCAGAAATGATATGGTTTCAGTTATGAAGAAAATTTCAAAGTGTGGACATAGAGTCCAGAGGTGGAATCAGTCCCATTTTGGAAAAGTAAAGCAAAACTTGAGGAGGGCCCAAAACAGATTACAAGACCTAGAAGGATGTGATCCCAGGAGCACTGAAAAGGAGACTCTTGTTGCTGTTAGAAAGGAAGTCCACTTATGGTTGGAGAGGGATGAGATGATGTGGCGGTAGAGATCCAAAGCCTTGTGGTTAAAAGAAAGTGATCAAAATTCCAATTTTTTCCATGCTAAAGCTACTAAAAGGAAAAAAAATGAATCTTATTCTTAAAATTCAAGATGATAATGGAATGTGGAAGAGTGGGGATGAAAGGGATCAAGTTATTCAAAATTTCTTTACAAAGCTTTTTACAACTACTAATTGGAGAGGGTCTATGGATTTCTTGGGCAATTTGAATGGAAGAGTTACAAGTCAGATGAATGAAGGGCTAGCTGTAAGTTTTTCCAAGCATGAAGTGATACAAGCACTGAAATGGATTCTCCCTTTGAAAGCTTTAGGACCTGATGGCATGGCCCCAATGTTTTTTCAAACGTTTTGGCCTGAAGTTGCTGGGGGAGTCACTACAGCTGTCTTGCAGGCCCTAAATACAGGTGAGTTCCCTCCTGAATTGAATCAAACTTTTATAACACTGATCCCTAAGAAAAAATACCCTCAAAAGTGTCTGAATTTCACCCCATCAGCCTTTGCAACGTAGTGTATAAATAGTTGTCTAAAGTCATTGCTAATAGACTAAAGCATGTCCTCCCTAACATTATCTCATAATCACAGAGTGCTTTTGTCCCTGGCCGGCTGATTACAAATAATGTGCTCATTGCTTATGAGTTGATTCATTTTTTGAATCATAAAAAAGTAGGAAAAAGAGCCTACATGTCTCTTAAATTAGATACGAGTAAAGCAGAAGACCGGGTTGGATGAGATTTCTTAGAAGCTATTATGATGAAGCTGGGTTTTGAGAGAAAGTTTGTGAAATTGATTATGAAATGCATCTCCACAGTCTCATATTCAGTGTTGACTAATGGCATTCTTAAGGGCCCTATCATACCTTTTAGAGGATTGAGACAAGGGGATCCCTTATCTCCATATCTCTTCCTCCTTTGCACAAAGGGCTTAACTTCTTTACTGCTTAAGGCTGGGACTGAGAAAAAAATTTCTGGTTTTAAGGTGTGTAGGGGTGCACCTCCGGTAAACAATCTATTATTTGCTGATGATAGTCTCATTTTTGTCAAGCGAATGTGGAAGAGAATAGAGGGTTGCAAGATATGTTGAACAATTATGAAAAAGCCTCTGGGCAGAAAATTAATATGGAGAAAACCTCCATGGTTTTTAGCTCCAATGTGACTAATGTTGTGAGAACCGATAAAATGTACTTTGGGGTGTAACAAGTGAACAACAATATGACAAATATTTGGGCTTGCCTCCTGTTGTTGGTAGATCTAAAACTAAGGCATTTTCTGAGATTAAGCAGAAAGTATGGCAAAAGTTACAAAGTTGGAAAGAAAAGTTACTCTCTCAAGGGGGTAAGGAGGTTTTAATTAAAGCTATAGCTTTATCTATTCCTACTTATTCCATGAGCTATTTTATGTTACCCTATACACTGAATTCAAAGTTGGAGGCTATGATGGCTAGATTTTGGTGGAGTAAAAAAAATGATGAGAGAAAAACCCGTTGGATTAGTTGGGAGAAGTTGTGCGAACCAAAATCAAAAGGGGGAGTGTGTTTTAAAGCTTTGAAATCCTTCAATTTAGCCTTACTTGCTAAACAGGGTGGAGAATCCTTAATGCTCAAAATTCTCTCTTACACAAGATTTATAAGGCAAGATATTTTCCCAAAAGTAGTTTTTTTAGTCTAAATTGGGGGGTAACCCGTCTTATGCTTGGAGAGGAATATGGGCAGCAAAACCTTGGCTGCTCAAGGGGTGTAGATGGAGGATTGGGATGGGAAGACTGCTATAGTGTGGAAAGAACCTTGGATTCCTGGTTTTAATGGTGCTTCCTTGGTTGTTTCATAGGGTAATGCACTAAATGAAGAGGATATAGTGAGCGCCTTACTGGATAGGGATAGCAATTGGTGGGATGTTGCAAAAGTAAAAAGCCTATTCAGTCCCAATGTCTCTTCTGAAATCTTAAAAATCATTATATGCCCTGGAACCCAACCTGAGAAATGGATGTGGCCTCTTGAGAAAGGTGGCCTTTTTAGTGTGAGAAGTGCCTATAGAATTATTAGGTAGGGGAACACCAATGTGGGGCACTTAATGGGTGAAAGCTCTAATGCAAGACAACAACAAGCTTTATGGAAGGCAATCAAGTCCCTAATAAAATCAAAATTTTTGCTTGGAGGGCTTGTAGAGATGGACTACCTACTCAAGGTAATTTGAAAAAGAGGAAACTCATTAATGAGGAGGTGTGCTGTTTTTGTACTGAAAAATGTGAAAATCTAGTGCATGCTTTGATAAGCTATCCCTCTATCCGAAATCAATGGAATTTTTCTTGCCTATTATGCAGAATGTAGCTGTCACAGATACTATTTTTCAGGTGGCTTTGAATTTCCAAACCATGGGTAACATAGATGGCTTGACTACCTTCTTCTCTTTAGCTTGGGGCTTTTGGTACAGAAGCAATAAAAAGCTGTATAACCAAGTGGTAATTGAGCCAAGACAGGTGGTGGAACATGCTCTTTCCACTCAAGAGTTGTTCTCAAATGCAAAATAGTGTTCCAATACAAATGTTAAAAAGCTTTGTAGATGGACTTTGCCTTCAGTTGGTTTCTTGAAATTAAATGTAGATGGAGAGATGTTTAGCGACCAACATAAAGCAGGGATTGGTGCCATACTACGAGATGAGAATGGGACAATTACTATGGTAGTTAGTAAGGTTGAGGTACAAGTTTCCACACCTGAAGATATTGAGTAACTTGTTATGTTTCGGGGTTTACAGTTATGTATCCCTATGGGTATTAAAAAGGTGGTGATTGAGAGTGATTGCTTGGTGATGGTGAGGGAACTTCAAGTTTTAGCAGAGTCTTCCTCAAGGCTAGGTGCTTTACTGTTACAAACCAAGAAGTTGATTTCTTTTTTTTATGACATTCAGATTCAACATGTAAGTATGGTGGGTAATGAAGCTGCACATGGCTTAGCCCCGACATGCTTGGGTTGTTGAGTCTATTGAGATGTGGTATTTTGGTTTTCCAGATTTTATTTCTCAAGCCATTTGGCTTGATAATTGTCTGTAAAACTCTTTTTATTAATGTGATTCTCCTTATAAAAAAAAAAGTAGTTGATCTTATGAATGGTTTGATTAGGTTTCTGCCAACTATGATGAACAAGATGATGAAGGAAATTAATAGACAAATAAAAGCATCGCTCGAAGGCATTATCAACAAAAGAGAGAATGCAACAAAAGTAGGGGGATCAGCTATAAATGAGGACTTATTAGGTATACTTATGGAGTCAAACTTGAAAGATATTCAAGGAAACGAGAACAATAAGAACATCGAAATGAGTCACAAGGATGTAATTGAGGAATGCAAACTATTTTACTTTGCCGGGCAAGAGACCACCTTGGTTTTGCTCATTTGGACAATGGTTCTACTGAGTAAGTATCCAAATTGGCAAGCACGAGCAAGAGAAGAAGTTTTACAAGTTTTTGGGAAAGAGAAAAACCAGACTTTGATGGATTAAATCATCTAAAAGTTGTGAGCATTTTTTCTTTCTTCTTTTCCTTTATTTTTATTTTATTTATTTATTTATTTATTTATTTTTTTGTAATGGCAACTTATTGAATTAGTTTATAAGAAGAACTTTATCGATCGATTGGATTGGACCTTAATTGGTTGTTTTCAATGTCAAAGGTGACCATGATATTGTATGAGTTTCTAAGACTATACCCACCTGCAGTCTCTTTGAATCGAGTCATTCATGAGGATACAAAACTTGGAAGTTTGTCTTTACCAGCCGTAGTTCAAGTCTCCGTATTGATAATCCTCATCCATCAAGATCGTGAACTCTGGGGAGATGATGCAGATGAGTTCAAACCAGAGAGGTTCTCGGATGGAGTCTTGAAGGCCACAAAAGGCCAAGTTTCCTTTTTCCATTCGGATGGGGACCTCGGATATGCATTGGACAAAACATTGCCATGATTGAAGCTAAAATGTCTCTCTCAAACATTCTACAACGCTTCTATTTTGAGCTTTCCCCCTAATATACTCATGCTCCTTCCACTCTTATTACTCTTTAGCCACAATAAGGCGCTCATATCAATCTACATTCTGTAAAATAGATCAATATATGTATTGTTGTATAACAAAGTTGAAGTTCATCATATATTAATGTTATATTGATCACACAACATACATTAATTAAAGCAAGCATACAAGAGGTACATCACGAAATGCGTGCATGAAACATGTACTTGACTTTAAACAGAAACTTGACATATGCATTTGACCATTTTCAAAAGACTTGTACAGAGAGTTTGACATTTTTAGAAAACTTGTTTGACTTTCTTTTCATGTTGATTCTTAGTCAAAAACATTTCTTATCAGAAACATATCACAAGATTTGCATCTAGTGATCCTTATCACATAAGCTCTTATTGTTATTCATAGGATGGACACAACACGTGTAACACCCTGCTCCTTCCTTCCTTCTTCTGACGTAAGCAATTACGTTTGATGTGACAGCCCGTTCCTCTTCTCTATTGCCTAAGAGCCCCGTTATGTGTGCCAGGTCCCAATGACGTGTTTTTAAAAGATACTACGCGATTTCTGAAGTTAGCTTTGTGTTTTAAAGTTATGTGTATTTTAAATGGAATATTCTCATCGTTATTTATCTAAGTAATATTTTAAATAACTAAATTATAATATCTTTGAAGAGCTCCAAATATATTATAATTGTGGGAATCATTTTATATAAATGATTCCAGTTATTTAAAATATTATGTGATCTAAATAATAATGGAATTTTTAAAATAATTTAATGGTTTTATCTCTTAAATATGTTAACTGAGACTTCATCATTTTATAAATGATGAAGGAATATTATTTTAAATAATATTCTATCTTGATTGCAATCAATGCTTTTAATTAAATAAATGTCTACGCATTTTCAAATCAGTGTTTAAGGGTCATCGTTAAAACTTAGCCCTCTCTCTTTCTCCCTCACTTTTCCTTAGCCCTCTCTCTCCTCTCTTTCTCCCTCTCGGCTTGCACTGCACGATACCCACGCCGAATGCTCCAGCCCCCAGCCCGGCCCCGCCGTGCGCTGGCATACCTCACAACCACCACCACCGGCCTCCTTTCCCTCCGGCGAGCTCCCTTGCACCGGTAGCTCCTCCCCACGCTCTCTCCTCCTCTCTATCGGTAGTGCACAGCCCGAATGGGTTGTGCTTCCAGCACCGCTGTGGGCCGTCCTCTGGCGCCACCACTCCCAAGGCAGCCTCCCCTACCACCGACCGGTCCCCTCCAGCGAACCCAGCCCCTCCCATGTAGCCACCTCCCTCCACACACACATACACAACAACCCATGCACGGGTTCACTGTGCAGCCACCTAGCGCCGCCGTGCGCAGCCATCTCGGCCATCGGACACCACCATGAGACTCCTCAGGTCTCCCCCTTCCTCCTCCCTTGAACCCACGGCCAATAGGCCTCTCCTCCACCTCCCGATGTTCCTCTCTCTCACGCATGGGTTGGGCCTGATCCGCCGCCGTGCGCCGCCACCCAAGGCGTGTGACCACCCTCTCCGGCCTCCTCAGGCCACCACGAAGCTAACCCAACCTCCCATGGCCCCAATCTACCACCGACGACCCCACACTCTCTCTCACTCTCCCACGGCACCTATTCCCCTCACAATACACGGCAGTTCCTCTTCCACCACCACGGACCACCGTGCTGCCACCACCGAGCCTCCACGGCTCCACTACCAACCTCTCCTAGCCTAGCCCAAGCCTAAACCACCACTTTATGTGGTGGGTAATCACTGCACGTGATGGATAGTCACTGTGCGTGACTGACCGCCACTGTACACGGCAAGATCCGCTGTTTATGCCCCTTTCCATCATCATCAAGGCCACCCTAGGCCCTTCCAAGACCACACCTAGCTATCCAAACGCCTAAACAGTCACTGTACGCAGTGTAGCCACCCCGTACGTTCCTCCGGCGTTATCGCTGTGACGATCAACGTGCGACGCACGGGTTATCCCGTCGACGGTATAAATCTCTATCCCTCGTTATTTATGTTAGATGCTAGTTAGTTGACTAGGTTGTGGACTATGCTGCTAGTATTATAGGGTTCGCTGTGTAATATGGTGATGTGACGTGTTGTGATGTGAAGTGTTGGGCGTGCTTGGGAAGTGTGTTGTGTAGTATTGTGGACTGTGCTGTTAAGTGTGGTTGTAGTGTACATGCGGTAGTAGTGACGTGGCATAGTGCCGTGTATGGAGTACACGTGGAGTGTACTCTATGGGGAGAGACGATGCACCGTATGTGGTGTCTGCCATAGCGGTGACGTGGCATAGTGCTGTGAATGGAGTACGCAAGGAGTGTACTCCATGCGCTGAGATGATGCACCGTATGGCATGTATGCCATAGCAGTGACGTGGCGTAGTGCCATGTATGGAGTACACGTGGAGTGTACTCTATGGGGAGAGACGATGCACCGTATGGCGTGTATGCCATAGCGGTGACGTGGCCTAGTGTCATGAATGGAGTACGCGAGGAGTGTACTCCATGTGGTGAGACGATGCACCATATGGTGTGTATGCCATAGCAGTGACGTGGCGTAGTGTAACACTCCGAATTTTAGTATATTTTAATAAAGGATTAATTTATTTAATTTAAAGATTGATTCTCTAGTTTTAGAATTTTGAGAGTTTTAGAATATTATTTTATAATATTTTAAGTTGTAAAAATTATTTTATTGAACTTTCTTCTTATTAATTATTGTTTCGCATTTAAATTGGTTCGTTTACGGGTTTTAAAATTATTATTGTTTTATTTAAAGCATTTCACTGAGTTTGATTAACTTTAATTAGTGTTCTGCAATTTAATTACTTTCTATTTTAAAGAATGATTATTACTGGAGTTTAATATTTTATTGTAATTAGTTTTAAGTTTTAACTGATTTATTCAATTTACTATTTTCAAAATAATTATTTTGAGGATCAGTTGTGATCCAAAAGTTGTGACGATTGGACTTCATTTCTTTTCTCCATCTTTTCTTTTCCTCTTTTATTTTTCCTCTTCCCTTTCTTTTCCTTTTCTTCCTTTCCTTTCTTCCCGTTCGGACCACGCCCAGCTCGACCCTCTCTCTCTCCTCTCCCACGTTCAGTTCGGCTTTCTCCTTATCGTCGCCGTTGCTGGCCGCCATGGCCCTCACCATCGGCACCATCATCCTCCCCAGCTGCCGGCGAGTCAACCCCACCAATTTCAGACCACCCCACGCCGCCGTTTGCCTCTGAGAGCCGTGCAAAGCTGCTGGCTTCCCTTCGCCGTTCCGCCGCCGTCCAGCCACCATTGGCCACCATTTCTTGACTACTTCATCACCGGCACCTTGCCATCCTAACCAACCCATTTTCGGCCCCGATCCGTTGCCGGAGCCGCCCCTACGAACACCCACTCTGATTTGAATTTCGTGGCCTTAGACTCCCGTTTCGGCCACCACCCACGGCCAACCTTCGATACCATTAGCTTCACCGACTTCTTTAGGCCCTACCCTATCAATTCTAAGTCTTCGTTTGACCCCGTTGGAATTTGGGTACACTGTATATTTCGGCCATAGTGTTTTTACACTGTGGAGTTGTTGTTTTAGTACTTCCAGTTCCTCCTTGATCCTCCTAAATTATTATCAAGCACTGTAAGTATTTCTCCAAAAGAGTTTCAAGACTTTAATATATTTTTGCACTAACCTGTTTTATAAACTGTGTTTTGGTTATCTGGTTGTACTGATAACTGTTTGTTGTTGGCAATTTCTTGCTTTCATGGCATTGTGCACGCATGCGTGGGTGTGTGTTTTGAGAAACTGTATTTAAGGCTTTTCGGGTGCGTGTGTATCACCCCCAAGCCGAGATGGGGTATTATCTCGGTGGAGCTCCTCTGGCCACTCGGGAGCGGAATATACTGAGTGTCGTCCCCTAGGACTTTTGCCCGGGACTTGGACGGGATGGTAGCACTCTCGATCCGACTCCGTGACTACTCAGGATGGCAGGGGTCAGAGGATGTTTGGCTATGTATGCGGTGGGCGCGGAGCTGGGCATCACTTGTGTATCACTTGCACGGTCATTACCCGTGGGGTGAAGATGAGAGCTAGAGTATGTGGATGGTCCCTAGGGGAGGCCATGGTGCATACGGTTAAAAATAAAAATTAATGTAATTATTCCTGGATTTCTATTTTGTGCCAAATGGTAATTTTTGGTGCGTGTGGGAAAATTGTGATTTTCGAGAAATGGTATTTTTCTCGGGTTTTACGCTTGGGTCATCATGTGTGTGCATAGCGTTAGTTGTTTTAATATATTTATTATCTTAAAGCATTTTGGGTTTTACTTACCTGCGGTACCATCTTTTTGGTACTGTCGATTTTGATGTAGGTTTTGAGGAGGTTGAGCCTGAGGATGCGGCTCCGCCTGAGGAGTAGGGACATTGGCTATTTTGTATTTGAAGATTATTGCCGCTTATGCTTATTGTATTTTATTTGATTTGATGTTTTTTTGTAAATAAAAATCATATTATGTTGACATGTGGATTTTCAGTACTTTTGTATTGTATTAAACTCTGGTACTTAGTTATTTGACTTAACCTTTCCGCTGCGTATTGTTTATTGTACATGTGTTGCATTGCACACACTTAGCACATGTCGATGGGGTGTGTGACCGTGTCGTCATCATCCCGGCGTCTTGATTTCCGTGTGTGTCCGTACATGGAAGTTAGGGGCGCCACGGGTGGTATCAGAGCTGTTCGGCTCTGGATAAAGCCACATATCCCATAGGTGCAGTACCAGAAAGTTTTAAAGCTAGGATTTGAAATGATTTAATTTAAAGTACGTTGTTCTTATTGATTTTATTTATTTTATTGTATACTACTTTGTTTGCTTATTTATTTTATTTTGTTAGTTTATTTTAATTGTTTTATTTTATGATCGGTAATTTTATTTGTTTTAATAATTCATTGTGTACTTCTTCATTGTTTTATTCATTTTATTGTATGTTATCTTCTTTATGGAATTTTATTTTATTTGTGAGATTTTGTTTTGTTTTGATTTTATGTTGTTTGAGGTATGTTACTTTAATTGTTTTAATTTATTGTATGTTATTATACTTGGTTGGTTTTATTCTATTTTATTTCATGGCATTTTGTTGTATTTTAATTTATTTTACCATGATTATATTTTAATCTGTTTGAGTTGAAAAGTGGGTTAAGGGCTACGCTATGAGAGGAAGATGGTACTACCGTAAATGTTGTTGTTAGGCTTGAACATTTAGTGTAGTAGACCTGAACTCTTAGTGATTGGTTTGTTTTAATATCGAGACTCGAAGGGAACGACATGATCTTGGTGAACTTTATGGAGTAGAACTCCAGTTGCAGCTAAGGTGGGAATAGCTTTAGTTCGCCTAGGTTACTTGAGGTCTTAACTTCTTTAGAATTAAGTGTTGAGTTTATCGAGTAGGAGGTCATAAGTTCAACGAACTTCAAGAATAGATTTTATGAGAAGTTTTAGCTAAGGTTTGTGGCCCTATAGTTTTTAGGAAATAAGTTTATGAGATTTAAGGTGGTAGGTTCAACAAACATTTGAGGGATTTATTAAATTAGAAGTTTTAGATTTTGCCTACTCGAATAAGCAATTTGGTATCATTTGGGGTTTTAGAATTTTGCAAGATTTATAAGATGAGTGCTTTAGATTTAAGGTCATCGATCTTGAAAATTTTGGGGAATGATTCTTATCTCGTTTAAGGTTTTAGAATTGCAGAGTTGAAGGACTGATTTGTAATAAGATTTAAGTTTTTAATTCTACAGGCTTGGTGTGCTAGTCTGATTTATTTTGGAGATTGATTAGTCGGTGACCATTAAAATGAGGTTGATCAGAGTTGAGTTATTAATATACGAATTTTTAATGAGAATATTTCTTTAGGGATGGAAGGTAATGATTTAGCTCGTGTATTTTCTGAGGATTGAAGATTCGGATCGAATTCGGGAAAATGATCGTTTTTAACTTGAGGTTACAATAGTAGGTTTAGGATTTGATCCATATCAATTTTAAGGATAAAAGATGGTTAGATTTAGGAAATGATTCTAGTTGATTTCGAGGATTTAGGTCCAGATGATGGAAATAGTAGTGGTGGGTCACTTGCACGTTCGAGGAATATTGATTTTGGCTAAGGATGCAAGAGATCGACGCGTAATAGTTGTGAGTTATTAAAGCATTAGGATCCATGAGTGTTGTGCAATAGTTTTTGGTGGATTGAAGATTTGAGTAGTATGGCTTGCCTTGAGGTTTAATAGTGTTGTGCTATTG
>QEOT01006870.1:379154-390865 GCA_003123785.1 Pterocarya stenoptera
AAAAAAAACCAACGAAGATGAATTTAAAACCGAAAGCTAATTAAAATAATCCAAACGCAGTGAAATAATTTAAATGCAACAATAAAAATTTAAAACTCAAAAATAAATCAATTTAAATTAAAGATCATTTTAAAAGCCAAAACAATAAATAAAATCTAGAAAGCACATAAAATAATTTTCACATCATAAAATATTATGAAACAATATTTAAAACTCCCAAAATTTAAAAACAAAAAAATAAATAATCACAAAATAAATTAAATAAATCCTCCATTAAAATACACTAAAATCTGGGATGTTACAATCATTTGCCGCTTATAGAGTTCTCTTATAATAATAGCTTCCATGCCTCCATTCAGATGGCTCCGTATGAAGCGTTGTATGAGAGGAAGTGCAGATCGCACTTGTGTTGGGATGAAGCCGGTGAGAGAAAATTATTTGGGCCTGAATTAATCTAAGACATGCAAGAGCGGGTCCGAATTATAAGAGCTAAATGGCAGCAGCGCAGAGCCAACAGAAAAGCTATGCAGATTCAAGGAGAAGATACTTGTCTTTTGAGGAAGGTGATTGGGTTCATCTTAAAGTCTCTCCTATGAAAGGCCTTAAGCACTTTGGTAAGAGAGGAAAGCTTAGCCCAAGGTATGTTGGACCTTTTCAGATTTTGGAGAAGGTTGGGGCTGTTGCTTACAGAATTGCCCTACCAGAGTATTTTGGAGAAGTTCATGACGTGTTCCATGTGTCCTTGTTGAAGAAAAGTTTTGGTTTGCAAGAGCCGCGTTCTGTCGACCCAGAATGCACTCAACTTTAGCCTGACCTTACTTATGAGGTTGCCCCGACGCAGATTGTAGATTGGAAGGAGCAAAGGTTGAGATTTAAGTCGATACCTTTGGTGAAGGTAGCTTGGGATGATACATTGGCTCAAGATTTCTCTTGGAAAAGAGAAGCAGACATGATGGAGCAATTTTCATATTTGCTGGAATGAATGGCGATATGTCACTTAAGCCTACTTTTAGTCGAATCTCATGCCTGTCTTTAGCATTGATGTTTGACCCTACAATTTCGAGGACGAAATTTTATTTAAGGGGGGGAGATTGTAACAACCCGTATTTTAGTGTATTTTAATAAATGATTAATTTATTTAATTTAAAGATTGATTCTCTGGTTTTAGAATTTTGAGAGTTTTAGAATATTATTTTATAATATTTTAAGTTGTGAAAATTATTTTATTGAGCTTTCTTCTTATTAATTATTGTTTCGGATTTAAATTAATCTTTAATTTAAATTGGTTCGTTTATGGGTTTTAAAATTATTATTATTTTATTTAATGCATTTCACTGCGTTTGATTAACTTTAATTAGTGTTTTACAATTTAATTGCTTTCTATTTTAAAGAATGATTATTACTGGAGTTTAATATTTTATTTTAATTAGTTTTAAGTTTAAACTGATTTATTCAATTTACTATTTTAAAAATAATTATTTTGAGGATCAATTGTGATCCAAAAGTTGTGAGGATTGGACTTTATTTCTTTTTCCCATCTTTTCTTTTCCTCTTTTCTTTTTCCTCTTCCTTTTCTTTTCTTTTTCTTCCTTTCCTTTCTTCTCGTTCGGACCACGCCCAGCTCAACTCTCTCTCTTTCTTCTCCCACGTTCAGTTTGGCTTTCTCCTTACCGTCGCCGTTGCTGGCCGCAGTGGCCTTCACCGTCGGCACCATCATCCTCTCCAGCTGCCAGCGAATCAACCCCACCAATTTTAGACCAACCCGAGCCGCCGTTGCCTCCGGGAGTCGTGCGAAGCCGCGGGCTTCCCTTCGCCGTTCCGCCGCCGTCCAGCCACCATTGGCCACCATTTCTTCACCACTTCATCACCTGCACCTTGCCATCCTAATCAATCCATTTTCAGCCCCGATCCGTCGCTGGAGCCGCCCCTACGAACACCCACTCCGATTTGAACTTCATGGCCTTAAACTACCATTTCAGCCGCCACCCATAGCCAACCTTCGATACCATTAGCTTCACCGACCTCTTTAGGCCCTACCCTATCAATTCCAAGTCTTCGTTTGACCCCGTTGGAATTTGGGTTCACTGTATATTTCGACCACAGTAAAAACACTGTGGAGTTGCTGTTTTGGTGCTTCCAGTTCCTCCTTGATCCTCCTAAATTATTATCAAGCGCTGTAAGTATTTCTCCAAAAGAATTTTAAGACTTTAATATATTTTTGCACTAACCTGTTTTATAAGTTGTGTTTTGGTTATCTGGTTGTACTGATAACTGTTAGTTGTTGGTAATTTGTTGCTTTCATGGCATTGTGCACGCATGCGTGGGTGTGTGTTTTGAGAAACTGTATTTAAGGCTTTTTGGCTGCGTGTGTATCACCCCCAAGCCGAGATGGGGTATTATCTCGGTGGAGCTCCTCTGGACACTCGGGAGCGGAATATACTGAGTGTCGTCCCCTGGGGCTTTTGCCCGGGACTTGGACGGGATGGTAGCGCTCTCGATCCGACTCTGTGATTCCTCGGGCTGGCAGGGGTCAGAGGATGCTTGGCTATGTACGCGGTGGGCGCGGAACTGGGCATCACTCGTGTATCACTTGCACGGTCGTTACCCGTGGGGTGAAGATGAGAGCCAGAGTATGTGAATGGTCCCTAAGGGACGCCATGGTACATACGGTTAAAAATTGGAATTAATATAATTATTCCTGGATTTCTATTTTGTGCCAAATGGTGATTTTTGACGTGTGTGGAAAAATTGTGATTTTTGAGAAATGGTATTTTTCTTGGGTTTTACGCTTGGGTCATCATGTGCATGCATAGCGTTAGTTGTTTTAATATATTTATTGTCTTGGAGCATTTTGGGTTTTACTTACCTGCGGTACCATCTTTTTGGTACTGTAGATTTTGATGCAGGTTTTGAAGAGACTGAGCCTGAGGATGCGGCTGCGCCTGAGGAGTAGGGACATTGGCTATTTTGTATTTGAAGATTATTGTCGCTTATACTTATTGTATTTTATTTGATTTGATGTTTTGTAAACAAAAATCGTATTATGTTGACATGTGGATTTTCAGTACTTTTGTATTGTATTAAACTCTGGTATTTAGTTATTTGACTTAACATTTCCGCTGCGTATTTTTTATTGTACACGTGTTGCATTGCACACACTCAGCACATGTCAATGGGGTGCGTGACCGTATCGTCATCATCCCGGCGTCTCAATTTTCGTGTGTGTCCTTACATGAAAGTTGGGGGCACCACACGTAGTGTCGTGAATGGAGTACACAGGGAGTGTACTCCACGTTGGGAAACGATGCACCGTACGGCATGTGTGCCGTATTGGTGATGTGACGGAGTGTTGTAAATGTGGTACATGTGGAGTGTACTCCATTGTAGTGGGACGATGCACTGTATGGCGTGTGTGCCATAGTGGTGATGTGGAGTAGTGCTGTGAAGGGAGTACACATGGAATGTACTCCATGTGGTGGAGTGACGCACCATATGGCGTGTGTGCCATAATGGTGATGTGGCGTAGTCCTGTGAAGGTAGTACAAGTGGAGTGTACTCTACATGGTAGAGCAATGCACCATATGGCGTGTGTGCCATAATGGTGATGTGGCGTAGTCCTGTGAAGGTAGTACAAGTGGAGTGTACTCTACATGGTAGAGCAATGCACCATATGGCGTGTGTGCCATAATGGTGATGTGGCGTAGTGCTATGAAGGGAGTACACGTGGAGTGTACTCTACGTGGTAGAGCGATGCACGATATGGCGTGTGTGCCATAGTGGTGATGTGGCGTAGTCCTGTGAAGGGAGTACACATGAAGTATACTCTACGTGGTAGAGGGATGCACCATATGGCGTGTGTGCCATAGTGGTGATGTGGCGTAGTCCTGTGAAGGGAGTACACGTGGAGTGTACTCTATGTGGTAGAGTGATGCACCATATAGCGTGTGTGCCGTAGTGGTGATGTGGCGCAGCATGTGTGAAGGGAGTACACGTGGAGTGTAAGCCATGAGGTGCAGCAATACACCGTATGACGTGTCGCGAAGATAAAGGTGATTACGTAGTTGATGGGCGAAGAGTTTGATGTATGGTGTCGCGAACTGTGGAACAATGTCCTGAAGTGGCTAAGACATGGGCTGTAGTCTGAGGTGACTAGTGTCGCTGTGTAATCGGCTTATGGCCTGGAGTAAGCGCGAAGTGGCTAGAAGAGTATTAGAGTAGCGCAGCGGAAGCATGACTAGGCAACGTCACTAAGTGACGTAGTCAATCAAGAAGTCGTGCTTGCGATGGGTGAAGAGTTAACGTAAGAGTGACGTAGCGGGAAAGTGATGAGGAGTTACGATGTGACGGGAGTACGTGAGGAACCGTACTCGTGATGAGTTGGAGATTGATGTATACATGACGTAGCGGAGTGTCAGGTGACGTGACATGGTCATGGTGTAGCTTGAGAATGGTTTCGAGCTATAAGCATGACGTAAGGTGTTGTGGTATGTGCTGTAGTAGTGAGATGGCTGTAGTCTAAGGCGATGAGTGTCGCTGTGTAGTAGGCTTTTGGCCAGGAGTAAGTGCTAAGTGGCTAAGAAGTATCAGAGTAGTGCAGCGGATGCGTGATTGGGCAATGTCGTGAAGTGACGTGGTCAATCATGAAGCTGTGCTGTGATGACCTAGGATGTATGTGAGGTGATGTGACAGGGTCACGATGTAGCTTGGGATTAGTCTCGAGCTATATGGCGTGTCCTAAGGTGTATTTATGGACAGAGTCCCATTATGTCAAGTGTTGGGATGAACTGTCAAGATGTACGGCTAGCATGAAGGATCGTGCTAGCTGGGTTATCAGAAGATTGGTAACGGAGTATGGCATTCGCCATACTAGCCTGTGACCAATGTATTAGAAGGGGTAAGGTACGTGTGTTATCTGGTTAAACGCACGTGCCAGACGGATTCACCATATGTAATGGGTAATCTGTCCTAATTATGGTTACGCGGTGCTTAAGCCTCAGAGTGGCTTGGAACCGTGTGACGTGTATGGATGGTCATGAGAAGTAGAGTGAGCTAAGATGCATGAAGGTAAGATGAAGGTACTATCTAAGAATGGGATGCGTGACTTAGTCACTCTAAGTCATGCGTCGGAATGTGGTTAATGAGAAGAACGAGATAGAGGTCTTAGTGTCTTAATCCTAAGGTGAATCATGAGTTCACCTTAGCGTGTAAGCACTCGCAGTAGAACGTCAAGGTTGAAGGAAGTAGAGACCGTAATGGGTCTCCAAGGGTTTTATCATAATAAGGGACATGAAAGAGCACGGGATAGAAGAATAGTGTTCTAAGTAAAGCATAGCTCTATTTCTATTTCAACTATTTATGCATTAGATAGAGAATGACGTAAGGTTATGTATGCATGTAGGCGCATGAATGGACTGCATGGTATGAAAGTAGCATGGAGTCCAGGTAAGTGTTACGTTCATGCTCTTCTAGAGTTTTCTAAAGTATAAGAAAAAGAAAGATGAACGCTTTTCTCCATGAAAGATGCTTTATGAAAGGACACGAAAGACGTTTTTAAATAAAGCATGCTAAGTATTGAAAGTATAAGTACGTACGGCCCCTCCTCGGCAACCCCTTTTTACGCACCCAAAAGTATTAATTGTACGCATGTGAATGGATGACTATACAATATATCTATTGTACGTATTTTCTAAAGAAAAGAAAGGAAGCTTCAAGGCCTGTGCCCCGAGCTTCAAACCGATGCTTTAAGTGATGCAAAGAAAGTGTTTTAAAACTGATCCCTAATAACTGATGTTAAAATGCCCCTAGGAACTGATGCTTTTATTGACGCCACGAAAGATGATGTTTAAGCCCATGCTTTTAAACGATGTTTTTTCATGAAAGAATTGTTAAAGGAAAAGAAAAGATGATGCTCGTTTCTGCTCAAATATAGAGCAGAAATGGAATGAAATGAAAGCCTCAGCTCTTTAGAGCTGACATGAAATGAATGAATGAAAGCATGAATGTATGAAAATACGTAACGGCCACATGAATGAATGGAAAGGGGTACCCAATGAATGAATGGGCAGATTGCAATGTTGGGCAGTAGTATCTGGTAGTGCAGCCAGTGCTGCACCCTAACGGAATGGGATTCCAACCCGTGGCCACGGGCTAATCCATCGGCCCAAAAGGCCCCTACGCGAGGCGCAACGACGTGCATTGGCCTATGAAAGTGAAAGAAAAGTAAATGTATGAGTGCATTGCATTCTTCAAGAAATGAAGGCAGTGACGGGGGAACGTTTTACGAAAAGAAAAGCATGTTTAAAGATGAAAGCCTCCGTTCACTGATGTTTACGAACGAAAGCATGTATGCATGTACGTATAGTATGTATGAATGATGAATGCATGAATGAAAACCTACGTTGCTATATTTTAACGGTATGAAGTAACGCTTACTGAGTATTCGACTCATTTTAGTTTTTATGTGTGCCCCTCCCCCCACAGGAACTGAATGAACAGTACGCTCAGGAGGGTCAGGACCAAAGGGAAAGAGCATGGAAGTCTAGGCATGAAGATTTTAAATTATGAAAGGTCTTTCTATATTGAGATTTATATTTTCCACTCCAAAACTCTTTTATCATCAAAGCCTATTTTATTTTATAACGTAGAGTCTTGCACCCTGGGAAGGACAGTAAAAGGTTTTAAATCGGACGGTAATTCCCGTCATCCTTTTCTAAAATATTTTTACAAAAAAGACCCTCCACAAGGACGGGTGTTACAACACGACTCCCCTCCTTACACCGCGTGTTCTCGTTAGTCATCGTACCACTAACGATATGTAGGTAGGAATCGTAGGCGGGACTCTACCACCATCTCTACTTACCGCCATCCCTACAGTTCAAGATACACAGAGAATCATAATAACTCGACCTTACTTAGTCGAATTACATGCCTTATGCACCTACCAGCATTAGGTGCTTCCTCGCTCCAGCATTCTTTAAAAAGAATCCATTCGAGACTCGTTGACTATTCTTCGTCGACCTAAGGGCTACTACTCTATTCTTAAGTACTCCAAAGTAGATAGAGGAGTTTCACCAGGACAATCCCCCGTCCTAGCACTTGGGGTTGTGATAAAATATTTTGACTCTTTTCTTTAAAAGGAACCACTTTCTTTGGAAAACATTTCCCTAAATGCATGAGACATGGAACTTAAGACATGCATACTTATACTTGACATGTGACATATGAAATGCCATACATGAAATAGCCAATAATAACATGATCAATTCATAGCATGATTACATGAAATACATGAAACATCCATACACATTCATGAAACCATGGGAACAAGCTTAGGCCGAAACACTTAGGGATAAAAATCATGAGATTCATCACTTAAACATGTTCCAATTTCAAGCATATAACATTGGAATCAAAGCATAGTAAAACCAAGCATGAAATCATGACATTTAGCTAAGATCCAAAACATACAACACATGTTATGGCCAGAACATCATGATACATAGTCCATCAATCTTGAACACATAAAAACTGAAACATATACAAGTATTTCATGACATTTTCATCATAAATTCCAAACATGTAATTCCTTCCATAGATTGATACAAGATCATATTAATATAATCAAAGAATCAAACAAAAAATAACCAACAAAACAAACATGGAAATGAAAAGATCTATGCAATCATATACAAGTGTTAACCAAAGTAGGTTGAGTGTATACTTAGAAAAAAATCCGTGTATAGCAATATTAGTGTAACACCTCGTATTTAAGTGTATTTTAATGAAGGATTATTTTAATTAATTTAATGATTGATTCTCTAGTTTTAGTATTTTGGGAGTTTTAAAATATTATTTTATAATATTTTAAGTTGTGAAAATATTTTATTGGGCTTTCTTCTTATTAATTATTATTTCAGATTTAAATTGATCTTTGATTTAAATTAGTTCGTTTATGGGTTTTAAAATTATTATTGTTTTATTTAAAGCATTTCACTGCGTTTGATTAATTTTAATTAGTGTTATGCAATTTAATTGCCTTTTATTTTAAAGTATGTTATTGTTGGAGTTTAATATTTTATTTTAATTAGTTTTGAGTTTATTTTGTTTTATTTAATTTACTGGTTTAAAAATAATGTTTTTGAGGATCAGTTGTGACTCGAAAGTGGTGAGGATTGGACCTCATTTCTTTTCCCCCATCTTTTCCTTTCCTCTTTCCTTTTTCGCTTTCTTTTCTTTTCTTTTTCTTCTTTTTTTTTCTCTCTCCTCCCGTTCGGCCAGCCTCTCCCGCGTCCCTCTCTCTCTTCTCTCTCACATCCGAACGGACTTACCGCCGCTGCACCGCCTCCGGCCGGCCGTGGCCCTCACCGCCGGGACCACCGGCTTCCCCAGCTGCCGGCGAGTTCACCCATAAATTTTCAGGCCGCCTAACGCTGCCGTTAGCCGCCGTGAGCCGTGCGAAGCCGTAGGCTTCTCCTCGCTGTTCCGCCTCCGTCCGGCCACCATTGGCCACCATTTCTTCATCACTTCTTCACCGGCCCAATACTAAGCTTTTCCACCCAAACCCAGCCCCGATCCGTCACCGGAGCCGCCCGTGCGAGCTCCATTTCTGATTTTCTATTCTCGGCCTTAAACCACCATTTCGGCCGCTACCCACGGCCAACTTTCACTACCATTAGCTTCACCGACCTTAATAGGCCCTACCCTATCAATTTCAAGTCTTCGTTTGACTCCGTGCAAATTTGGGTTTACAGTGTATTAGGCCACAGTGTTTTTACACTGTGGAGTTGCTGATTTGGTGCTTCCAGTTCCTCCGTGATCCTCCTAAAATTATTATCAACCGCTGTAAGTATTTCTCCAAAAGACTTTTAAGACTTTAATATATTTTTGCACTAACTTGTTTTATAAACTGTGAATTGGTTATCTGATTGAGCTGATAACTGTTGGTTGTTGATTTCATGGCATTGTGCACGCATGCGTGGGTGCGTGTGTGTTTTATAAAATTATATTTAAGGCTTTTTGGGTGCGTGTGTATCACCCCCAAGCCGAGATGGGATATTATCTCGGTGGAGCTCCTCTGGACACTCGGGAGCGGAATATACTGAGTGTCGTCCCCTGGGGCTTTTGCCCGGGACTTGGACGAGATGGTAGCGCTCTCGATCCGACTCCGTGACTCCTCGGGCTGGCGGGGGTCAGAGGATGCCTGGCTATGTACGCGGTGGGCGCGGAACTGGGCATCACTCATGTATCACTTGCACGGTCGTTACCCGTGGGGTGAAGATGGGAAGCCAGAGTATGTGGATGGTCCCTAGGGGAGGCCATGGTGCATACGGTTAAAATTGGAATTAAAGGAATTATTCCTGGATTTGTTAATCAATGCCAAATGGTGTTTTTGGCGTGAGTGAGAAAATTGTGTTTTTGAGAAATGTGTTTTTCTCGGGTTTTTACGCTTGGGTCATCATGAGCATGCATAGAGTTGGTTGTTTAAATATATTTATTGTCTTTGAGTTTTCTGGGTTTTACTTACCTGCGGTTCCATTTTTGTGGAACTGTAGATTTCGATGCAGGTTTTGATGAGGCAGAGCCCGAGGATGCGGCTCCGCCTGAGGAGTAGGGACATGGCTATTTTTGTGTTGAAGATCATTTCTGTTTTTGTTTATTGTATTTTATTTGACTTGAAGCTGTTTTGTAAACAAAATTGTATTATGTTGACATGTGGATTTTCAGTACTCTGATATTGTATTAAACTCTGGTACTTAGTTATTTGACTTTACCGTTCCGCTGCGTATTTTATTGTACACGTGTTGCATTGCACACACTCAGCACATGTCGATGGGGTGCGTGACCGTGTTGTCATCATCCCGGGTGTCTCGATTTCCGTGTGTGTCCGTACATGGAAGTTGGGGGCGCCACAGGTGGTATCAGAGCTGTTCGGCTCTGGGTAAAGCCACATGTCCCATAGGTGCAGTACCAGAAAGTTTTAAAGTTGAGATTTGAACTGATTTAATTTAAAGTATGTTGTTTTTATTGGTTTTATTTATTTTATTGTATACTACTTTGTTTGCTTATTTATTTTATTCTGTTAGTTTATTTTAATTGTTTTATGTTATGGTTGGTTATTTTATTTGTTTTATTAATTTATTGTGTACTTCTTTATTGTTTTATTCATTTTATCATATGTTATCTTATTTATGGAATTTTATTTTATTTGTGAGATTTTGTTTTATTTTGATCTTTATGTTGTTTGAGGTATATTACTTTAATTGTTTTAATTTATTGTATGTTATTATACTTGGTTGGTTTTATTCTATTTTATTTCATGGCATTTTGTTGTATTTTAATTTATTTTGCCATATTTATATTTTAATCTGTTTGAGTTGAAAGTGGGTTAAGGACTACGCTATGACAGGAAGATGGTACGACTGTAAATGTCAGTGTTAGGCTTGAACATTTAGTGTAGTAGGCCTGAACTCTTAGTGATTGGTTTGTTTTAATATCAAGACTCGAAGGGAACGACATGGTCCTGGTGAATTCTATGGAGTAGAACTCAAGTTGCAGCTTAAGGTGGGAATAGCTTTAGTTCGCCTAGGTTACTTGAGGTCTTAAGTTCTGTAGAATTATGTGTTGAGTCTTTGGAGTAGGAGGTTGTAAGATCAACGAACTTCAAGAATAGATTTTATGAGAAGTTTTAGCTAAGGTTTGTGATCCTATAGTTTTTAGGAAATAAGTTTATGAGATTTAAGGTGGTAGGCTCAACAAGCATTTCATGGACTAATTAAATTAGATGTTTTAGATTTTGCCGACTCGAATAAGCAATTTGGTATCATTTGAGGTTTTAGAATTTTGCAAGATTTATAAGGTGAATACTTTAGATTTAAGGTTATCGATCTTGAAGATTTTGGAGAATGATTCTTATCTTGTTTAAGGTTTTAGAATTGCAGAGTTGAAGGACTGATTTGTAATAAGATTTAAGTTTTTAATTCCCTGAGCTTGGTGTGCTAGCTTGATTTATTTTGGAGACTGATTAGTCTGTTATCATTATAATGAGGTTGATCAGAGTTGAGTTACGGATATGGAAATGTTTCTTCAGGAGAGTATAAGTTCTAGTCTCATTTCTTTTGACTTGGAAGGTAATGGTTTAGCTCGTGTATTTTCTGAGGATTAAAGATTCGGATTGAATTCAGGAAAATGATCTCTTTTTTTTTAACTTGAGGTTACAATAGTAGGTTTAAGATTTGATCCATATCTATTTTAAGGATAAATGATGGTGTAGATTTAAGAAATGATTCTTGTTGATTTCGAGGATTTAGATCCAGATGATGGAATAGTAGTGGTGGGTCACTTGCACATTGGAGGAATATTGATTTTCGCTTAGGATGCACGAGATCGATGCGTATTGTGAGATATTAAAGCAGTAGGATCCATGAGTGTTGTGTAATAGTTTTTGGTGGATTGAAGATTTGAGTAATATGGCTTGCCTTGATGTTTAATAGTGTTGTGCTATTGAAGGAGATAGTTTTGCTATTACTAGCTTGATAAGAGTATAAGTGAGTGGGCGAGTTACTAAGAAGATTTCGTTAATGTTTTGGTGAAGTCAATGAGGGTTCGTTGTGAGTTTAGCCGTCGTTAGATTAGATAATATTTAGAATTTAGGTGGCAAGCTTCTGGGTTTAGGTTGTCGGGTAGAAGTTGATAAGTGTTCTTTTTGGTTGACC
>QEOT01006870.1:393968-465599 GCA_003123785.1 Pterocarya stenoptera
GCTGTTTTGTAAACAAAATTGTATTATGTTGACATGTGGATTTTCAGTACTCTGATATTGTATTAAACTCTGGTACTTAGTTATTTGACTTAACCGTTCCGCTGCGTATTTTATTGTACACGTGTTGCATTGCACACACTCAGCACATGTCGATGGGGTGCGTGACCGTGTTGTCATCATCCCGGGTGTCTCGATTTCCGTGTGTGTCTGTACATGGAAGTTGGGGGCGCCACAATTAGCAAGCAGTAAATCAAAACATTCCACATTAGAAAAGCAACTAAAACCTCACTTCGTGTTCTTGAGTGTATGTGTAGATTTCTAGGGAAATACTTGCCTATATCTATTTGGCTTCTAGGGTTTTTGGGATAAAAACTTCTTCATTTCATTCTTAAAATAAAGCAAACCCTAAAATAACCAAATATATGAGTAGTGGCCGAAAAATACATGGTGGATAAACTCTTCTCTCTATTCGGCTTCAAAGGTTTCTTAAGAACCTTAAACTATCTTCAAGAAATCACAAGAAAAGTGGATGTTCTATCTTTCTCATTGTCCAAATGAGATTTGAATCTCATTTTCAGGTTGAACAAGTGACGTGTGTGTGAAGCTTAGAAGAAAAAATGAATTCTTACCTTGACTAGACTTAGTGTGCCAAGATCTCCTTTTGAGATTAGAAACTCCTCTTGTTTGGTTGAAGAGAAAATACAAAAAACTGAGAGAATCTTCAAGAAAATATGAGAGAGTTGTATGGAGAGGATAAGAGCATGAAAATTTTGAATTTTGCCAAAGAAGCCCTTGGGCGTGTGGTCTTCCTCCCCTTTTATAGAAAACTCATCATTCCCTCATTGGTGGTTGAAATCCAATGCATGTAAGATAAGTGGCAAAGATTTCCTTCCTCTTTTCACTTTGGCCGAAAACACCTATTGGAATTCCCTATGTTGATTGCATTGGGAAGGTGCACTTTTTGGGGTTGGCGTGTAGGGCTCCTCTCCCTTGGCCGAATACCTCTTCTCTTCCCTTTATGCATTTCCCTTCTTCAAACAATTGAGTGTTTATTATAAGGGTAACATGGTAAAACATCTTATGACTCTTCATTTTCCCAAACAAGTAACTATTTGCATGGATGACAAGTGGCAAAAGACAAGTGCCATGACTTAGCCGTCCACCTCCTTCTTCCCTTCCCAAGATGATGTTTCATCTTCCAATACTCCTTCCCTAGGTGACCTTTCATGTTCTATTGGTCCAAAATAGCCTATGTGACAAGTGGCAAAGGAACATAGTGTTTGGAAGTATGCTAGTCGAATTTCTAAGGGTATTCTTGTCCTTCTAGAAGCTCCATGCATGCTTGACACTTGGCATTATTTGTAACACTCGAGTCCCATGCCTAGTTGGTTTCAAAAAAAAAAATTTTGGATTTTTAAGTGCGAAAAGCCCATTTATTGTTTTTGTGTTTACACTACCAGATTTGAGCCCAATTGTTTTGAAACAGCCCAAGCCCGTAAGATCTTGTATCAGAACCCACAACATGCACGTCTGTTTCCTTTGCATGCTCATCTATCCCGCTAGGGTTAACGGCATCACTATTTATTCATGAGTTTTCCACTTCACTTGCAGTTCACGCAAAGCCTCATTCTTTGTTCGATCACCTGCAACCCTAGACTAGTTTACCACCCCTTCTTGACACACCAACGACCTCTAGTCTACGTCCAGGAAAATAACCGAAGCCTCCATCGCATCACAACCACCCTGCCCAACCCAAGTACAACCACGTCGTAGCCCAAGTGCACGTCCAGGAAGCAATCACCGCGAGCCATCATGGCACGTCCACAAACATCCCCTGTTTTTGTTTCCACCACCTAGTCAGTCACGGCCCCAACCTGCTCAGTCGTTTGGTACCACCTCTATTTCTGCACCACCACAGCAGGTTCACGGTGACCTTCATCCCGTACGGTGTAAGCATTTTTTTTGTGCTCGTTGGGTAAGTTGCCGCACATCTTCTTTTTCCTCACTGTAAGCGCAGCCGCACAACTCTATGATTTTAGATTTGTGTTCTGCAATGAGATGCCTGTAGTTTTAGGTTGTGCTTGTAATTTACGGTCTTGTCCTTAGGCAGCTTTTGTCAAGTCTGAAGCTTTTGACACTTTCCTGATGGTTGGTAAAGTCAAGAAGATCCTTCTATTTATTCTGTTTTTGCCTTTCCCAAAAAGCATACCTTTTTTTTTGGTTTACACAATTGTCCTTAAAGCCTTGCATTGGAAAGCTTTCGTGCATCCTTAACTTTTTGGGTATTTATGTTTTTACCCTTAAATCTCTATTTCAGACTTTATGATTTAAAAACCGATCACTTACGTGGGTTGTTTCCCTTTGTGGGTTGAGATTAGGTTTAATCGGGACTTGGGTATTAAAAGTAGTTTAGGCCGGGCTAGAAGTTCTAGAAACCATTCTAGTGATTTTTATGTGGATATTGATGATTTTAGAAAATGATGATATTTTAGGATTAAGAAAATTTTACGATGAATTAAATTAATTATTTCAAGTATTATTACAAGGTAACTGTTCAATTGGAGATTTATTCAAGTTACATGTCTTTTCTATAGATGACGATTGATTTTTTCCTTCGCACTGTTGTGGGTAAATTTCGAAAAATTAAGAAATTCAGGTAAGTGGGATTCCTATGCTAGATTTTGCATAAAATAAAATGAACTGAGGTCCCTCTTGAAAAATATGCATGTTTTGTTATGAAAAGAAATCCGAAACAACTTCAGTTATTTGTTTCTGCATTACTCATAAATTTTGTATAAGAATAAAGTATTTTCTGGCATGACTGGTGCAGACATGAGCCTATTTTCTAGCATTTTATTTCTGAACCATGCAAAAGAGAGCGAATATGAAATTTTGTGCATAAATTATATTTTGTGATCTGATTTTGTTATGTTCTGAAGATGTCATGTACTCTGATATGATATGATGTGATTTCTAAAAACTTTTGGTATGACATTCTAAATCTGGATTTGGTTTGTGGATGGTGATCTGTTTGACCTACCACTGGTGCTAATAGTGGCTTCTGTTTGGGTTGGTACCAACAGTTCTGTTTTTGGTGCATCCACTTTGGACACAAAGTGGTTTTTTTTAGTGGTCTTTCCTGTGTGCACACTCAGGACTCCGAGAATAAATATGGGGAAGGTTCACATTCTATTTCTGCTCGATTAGCTACCGGGGTTTGCACAGCCCTACCACGGGAGTTAAACATGGCCTCTGATGTGATTTTATGTTTTGGTATGATGTGATCAATTATGCTATGCCAAAAGACTTTGAATAAGAATATTTTCTGAAACTTTCACTCTGATATTTTTTATAACATGTTGTGATTCTGCATTTTGAAAGTAAAAGTATGTGGTTCTGCATTCTGAACTCTGTAAATGCTCATATTTGCACACTAGTATATGTTCTTTACTTATTGAGTTATTAATAACTCACCCCTTATCTCCAAATATTTTTCAAATGATTTTGAATAGTTCAGCTAAGGATCAGGATTATGGAGCATGGGTGAGATGATTATTTAAGCATAGTGGATTACTCATAGAAGATTTCTGAGATTTGACAGATTTTATGAAGAGATTTTGTAGTATTCTGATGACTTTATACTTTGGAGTATGTATATATATTGATGAAATGTAAGTTTTAAGTTATAGGGAGTAACACTCCGACCCCTGCGGAAATGGGCGTTACATTATCTGACTAAATTTCGAAATCCCATAAGCCTCCATTCTACTTCCCATGCAAAACTCCTAGAAAAATCTCCATTTCACTTCCCTAAGCTTCCCTTCCCAAGATATCTCCCTTGGAACTTGAATTGGGCAAGACAAAGGGTCTAAACATGTGGGTATTTGGGTCTAGCCGAAAATTCTTTGATCTCCTCTAGGTTCCTTTTGTCCCTTGAATCATCTAGAAAGTTTCTTACACAATGACAAGTGGCAACTTTTCTAAGATAGGCATGTAAGCCAATCCATAGCATTTTCCTACACTTCTCTCTCTCCCTTAACCCATTATCAGGTCTAGATTCATAATACAATAATTATATGCCACATAGCACTTGTGACTAAAAATCTGGGCCATGGGCCTAAAGCCAATGGACCTAAGTTTCTAAACAAGGCCGAATCTCACTAAGCATTCTAAAGTTAGTCCTCTTTTGGGCTCAATTTACCGTTCCAATAATTCTAAGGCTTTCTAAAAATAACTAATGCTCCCAAAGAAATCACAACTACTAAGCATCAAATCTATGGGCCATGCTTACGCAAAGTTTGGGTCATCACATAAGTGTCATATATTTTAATTATTTCCAATTTTCACTATCATTACTCTCCACTTCTGACATCAATCTACACGTTTTATTGAATAGAAACATCTCTTATAAGTAAGATTTGGAATATTAATGTAAATGAAGTATATAACTAGTTATATGTACCAATTGGGTTAAAATAAGTGTATTGAAGCTTAGTCTTATGAGGAAAATGTATTCAGGGAAAGTTAGGAATAATTAGGAATAAATTCCTAGATCGTCTCCTCAAGAAAAGTTATTTAAAATCAAACTCGTTTAAAATAGTGAAAATATTCACAAAGAGAAAATAAAAGTGGTAGTATGTGCAATGAATGGAAGAGTGCAACAGGAATAAAAAAAAAAAAAGTACTAGTCATGGATTAGATTCATATTTTTAGATTTTTGAGTGTTGAAATAAAATGTAAAAGACTAACAAATTGAAATTAACAATCAAGGAATCAACTAAGTTAAACAATTTTAATTAATCTGAAAAATAAATAATAAAATATAAATTATTTAAATCCTAATTAAGCTTTAATCAATCTAATATGCAATAGAACTAAGAGATTAATAAAACTAAGCTAAGAATTAAACTAGATTAGAAAGTAATTGACAAAATACAAACTGAAAATTAAAAAGCCCCAAAATCAAGATTCTAGGGTTCATCCTTATATTCAAATCACAAATTCGTAAAATCAATCCATAGCAATTGTAATCACTGTTAAATGAAAAGCTTAAAAGAGCAAAAAAAATAACCACATCAAGTAAAATAAATAGCAAATAAATTGCCCAAACTTCTAAGCCAAAAATCTCAAAAATATTCCATAAACTTTGAACTGAAATTAAATAAAAAATAGGGAATGAAAAGAACAAGCCAAATGAATGGAGATGGAGGTGCAAGCAGCGGAGGAGAAGGCTGGAGAGCAGTAGTTGGACCCCTGGAGGAGCTCTTCAACGCGTGCGGCGTTGCCCTTCTACGTCCAAATAGTGAATGAAAAAGAATTTAGGTCTCATTTATTTTCACAAATGAAATGAGATGAGATGAGATTAGATTTTTTGAGATATGTGTTTGTTTATAGAGATGAGATGAGATTAGTTTGACTTTTTTTAAAGTATTTATTGTGATGGGACCCACAACATAATTATATTATTTTATTCTGCTGAAACTGTGTAAAGTCTGTGCTGTTGGTGCAGGAACGCAACACGTGGTGCTGCTGGTGCAAGAAATATTTATACAAAAAAAAACACAACCTCACTTAACAACCTCTCCACTACTGCACAACTGCACTTCCAACAGCATGCATACACTGCACCTCCACAGCATCACCGTGAGCATCTCTACTCAGCCTCGCCACAGCCATGGACGCATTACTGCAACTCACCCATGCCGCATGTCTAGCAACACGTTGCAACCACAACCTCCGAAAAAACACAACGCATACACAGCCTCCAGCCATGCACGCTACACCACCCAGCACCACCACCATGCACTGCAACTCAACCTCTCCGACACCCAAGACCAGCAACTACACCTGCAAGCCAGCTTGCAGCTTCCCACCGTCCGAAGCTTCCTCCTCCTACGTTGTTTTTCTACACCATAACAGAGCAATTAAGCCACCGCACGTCTCCTCCTCCTCGGACTGCCTCCATCCTTGCACCGCTGTGGAGCCATGAAGCCGAAGCTTGGATAGCATCACCACTACCTCCATCTCCCCCTCTCGCTCAACACTCTCTTCCTTGCCTCACGGTTGCGCTCTCTCAACTACATCTATCCCTCCCATTAGAGCTGGCCTCACACACAGAAATGAAGAAGCCTGGAAGGAGGAAGACGGAAACACAAAAAAATAAAAAAGGAAGAAGAAGAAAATGGCAAAGCAGCGACGCAGGGAACAAAAGAAATAAAAAAGGAAGAAGAAGAAAATGGCAAAGCAACGATGCAGGGAATAAAAGAAATAAAAAAAAAAGATAATGAGAGAGATGAGAGTTTCTGTTGTCCAGTTCAACACGAGAGTGACAAGAGAGATGAGGCAGACGCTGATCCATCATTGTTTCTATCATGCTTTGAGATGAACAGTAAAGAATAAAGAAGGGATCGAGTGAGATGAAAACCAGTGGATGCCAAATTGTGTTTGTTTTGACAAAACCTTTTAAAGTACGAAAACTCTGAGATGTTTTTAAAGTTTCTGATTTTAGTCTGGAAAACAAACGAGCCCTTAGTCTCTCATGTGGCGTTCTCTCTGTGTTCCTCTCCAAAACAAACAAGAAGAAAAAATATATATCTGTTGGTCCCCCTCTCAGGCTCTCACGTCTCAAACACCAAGTGAAAAAGAAAAACCCTTTTGCTGGGTCCCACATGCCAAAACTCAGACTTTTCCACCTGATCCTTCTTTTGTGCTTTTCCTCTTTTTTTTCTTTTTTCGTATGTTGCCGTCCAAGACACCAAATGCAACTTTTTTTTCAATTTATGCCTTTTGACTTTTCTTTGCATTTCTTAGCCTATATAAAAATAAAATAAAAATTAGAAAATAAATAAAATAAAATAAAAAGGAAGAATATAATATAAAAAACATATTGTGCATGTGAAGGAACATTATCCAATTAAATTACAAGTTATAAAAATTAAGCATTAACTATGCTATAAATCAATTTAAATCACAACTCAGATTTATGCATCTTAACCATTTTTTCATCTAAAATCAATAATAATGTAATGAAATAAATAAAATATATTGATTCTAGATGTATAAAATATGCAATAATTCACCTCAATCACACCCCCAACTAGCATTTTGCTAATCCTTGAGCAAGATAGTGAAAATTAATTGAAATGAATATTGCAACCCCCAAGGGCTATACCCACTAAGACTATCTCAACAATTTTTCACATAGAATTGAGGCAAATGTCTCAGAATTCAAATGTGTGTGTGGAGCTAAACTGGTTATATGTTCATCAATACTAGCCATGATTTGTCAAGGATTTTTCAACCTTAAGATTAATCATTACTAATTCTAACTACCTCAAAGCCCAAGGGACTAGCAGTTTTCAAGACTGCTCTATTTTTAAAGGTTGAACACTCAACCCCCAAAGTCTTGGGTAACTGTTTCTAGCCCTTAATTTAGGAAAGCTCCATAAATTGCTTTCATCTTTTTTTCTTTCTTTCTTTTTTTTTTTTTTTTTTTGTTTTGTTTTTCTTTTTTTTCTTTTGTTTTGTTTTTGTATTTTTGAAAAAAAAAAAGGTTTGGTAGTCCTGCAGTTTACTTCTCCTGTGTTAAATCAATGAACAATAAATTGAGGAACACTACAAATGTAAGCAATCGCAAAATGTCCTTCAAAACTTGCCATTCGTTCTACAAAAATCTCACCAAGTTTCATCTCCATGAGTATAGCATCTCGGTGTTTTAAGCAACACATCAACAAAATATGATGCATAAAAAATCATGCTCTATGCTAAAGCTTGAAAATAAATCTTCACAAAATGATTCTGCTCAACTACTCCACCTAGATGCTCAGATTTCACAAACTACTAGAAATAGAGTGTGTGTCAATCATATGTGTATCAATGCTCATCACATTAATGCAATTTTTTTTTTAACTGTGCACACACGCTACCCCTCTAACTAGTGAGAGACATGATCCTTAATGAATCGAACGAAGGAAAAAAAAGTGCACAGAAATAAGTAAGCAACACAGACAGCCAAACATGTGATATAAAATCAAAGCAAAACAACGAATCAATATAAAAGATAAAATGCAATTAAACAAAGTTGTAATGGAGAAAAAGATCAAAACACTTCCCTGGAATCTTACATAAGCAAGATCTCTTCGTGTGGATCAAAGACCTTCAAAAACGGCTTAAGACGTTGTCCGTTGACAGTGAAGCTATTGCCATTCTTCGGATTGACAATGTCTACCGCGCCGTGAGGATGAACCTCCTTTACAATGTACAAACCCTTCCATCGAGTTTTCGGCTTTGTGGGAAAAAGATGCAGTCTTGAATTGTAGAGGAGCACTTACTGATCAGGGACAAGATGTTTGTCATGGATCTTCTTGTCATGCAAGGCCTTCATTCACTACTTCGCCAAGCAGGAATTGTCGTAGGCCTCTCTCTTTATTTCATCATGCTCTAAAATCACATCAATAGCATGCACCTCTGACTTGTTGCAATCACCAGGCATCTTGCAAGTATTGAACACATTCATTTCCAATGTCATATTTCCAAATGTGAGTTTTAGTACTCCATTTCGATAATTTATCAGTGCATTGGAGGTAGCAAGGAATGGGCGCCAAGGATGATTGGCGCCTGGTAAATAGTAGTGGTTGGCTGTTGAATATCGAGAACGACAAAATCCACTGGGTAGTAAAATTTGTCCACCTGGACCAGCACATTCTCAACAATACCCCTCAGCACCTTGACTGATCTGTCAGCTAACTGTAGCTTGATTGAGGTCTTTTTTAGCTCACCTAATCCCAATTGCTCATACACTGAGAACGGTAGCAAGTTCACCTACTACCCAAATCAAGTAGAGCTCTCCCAATGCGTGACTCACCAATCATAATGGAAATGTGGGGAGAGCCAGGATCTCCAGACTTCTGAGGAGTCTCACTCAATATCAATGCACTGACTTGCTCCGTTAGGAAAGCTTTTTTCTTTACATTCAACTTCCTTTTCACTGTGCACAAGTCCTTCAGAAATTTTGCATATGAAGGAACTTGTTGTATGGTATCCAAGAGTGGAATATTAATCTTTACTTACTTGAAGATCTCCTGAATCTCAAAGTGGTATTTGTTCTTTTGGCTAGCTGCCAATCTCTGAGGATAGGGAACCTCAAGTTGGTACCCTTTACTAGTTTCAAACTCTACACTCACAGGCTTCTTCGACTCTGGTCTCACTACCTCTGGTTCTTTTTTAGCTTCATTAGTATTTGTTACATCTACCTGTCTGTCCATAGTCATCTCTAGTTGGAGAACTTCCTTTCCACTTCTCAAAGTAAGAACGACCTTCGCTGTCTCAAAAACCTCCCCTGAGACATTATGCACTTGTTGTTGTTTTTACCGGTATACTTGAGGCTTAGGCTGAGGTTGTGCTGGGAATTTCCCTTTCTCTAGAGTGCTCAATGTCGTAATCATCTTATTAATGGTGCCCCACAAGTCATTTATGGCCTGAGTATTTTGATCGTTTGTGGTAGCATGAATTGCTGAAGTGTGTTGGCCATATGTGCCATACTGTCATCTAGTGACTTCTTTGCAGATGATTGAGGCTGAGAACTTTGTGCAACTACATGAGGCTGAAATCCTGGAGGTGCTACAAAATGATAGTTCTGGGAACTCTAATATGGTTGATACTGGTGCTGAGGAGTAGCCTGATGAAATGACTGCTGAGAAGGTGGTGGAGACCAGCCAGGCTGATCATTTCTCCATGAAAAATTTGGGTGATTCCTCCACCCCGGATTATATATGTTGGAGAAAGGCTGATTTTGTGCTCTGTTAACCCAGTTCGCTGATTGCATCTGCTCAGACCCACTCTCCTGAAATATTGGCATAATTGGACAGTCCTAGGTCTTGTGGTTTGAATCAGCACATAAATAGCATGCCTCTACTGTTTTCACAGCTTTCACCTTTTCCATCTCCATAACCTTCAGTTATCGAGTTAATGCAGCTATTCGGACTTGAACGTCTATGTCCTCCTTAAGCTCATATCTGCCCCCACCAGAAATAGCCCTCAGTAGTTGTGCTATCAATGAAACTCGATCAGTCCGAGTGTTCCATTGTTGTGCGCTCTTGGCAAGATAGTCAAAGAATGATAGTGCTTGGTCAGGTTCCTTGCTAAAGAATTCTCCATTGCACATTGTCTGAACGAACTGCTTGCATTCTGGAGTGAGACCAGTGTAAAAATAGCTCACCAACCTCCAAGATTCAAAACCATTATGTGGACAAATGTTTACCAAATCTTTAAATTTTTCCCGACTGGCCTGAAAAGTCTCATCAGGTCTCTGATTAGTTGGCTGATTTGCTTTTGCAAAAATTGAGTTCTCTGAAAAGGAAAAAAATCTTGTAATAATTCTCGCTGCATATCAGACCAACTAGAGATAGAATTAAGCCTCAAAGAATTAAACCAAATCTTCACTTTATCCTTTAAAGAGAAAGGAAATAAACGTAGTCTAATAAATTCATCAGTAATGGCTCTAGTAATAAAAGTAGTGCAGGCCAACTCAAAGTCTGTCAAGTGCTGGTAAGGACTCTCAGAATCCATCCCGTGGAACTGAGGTATCACTGACATCATGCCATGCTTAATAGAAAAATTAGATGCATCATCAGGTAAAATAATGCATGATGGTGTAGTGGTGTGAGTGGGCTACAAATAATCCCTAAGAGTGCGTGGTGCAAGTGCAGCCATGGTTTGTTCAATTTCAATGTCCTCGTCTGTAGAAAAAACAAAAGATATATCTATCTCTGAACTGTGTATACTAGTCTCAGTGCTCAATGTAACTCTAAACAACTTATTTGAATTGTCTCTGTAACGCCCCCGTCCCGGAGGGGTCGGAGAGTTAGTCCTTGTCACTCAAAATCATTTTTCAACCATATAGTTATAGACTCCAATGTTTTCAATAACACATACAACTCACTATTTCAAATCAACTACTCCAATAAGATTAATCTAAACGCCACAAAAAATCTCAAAATGAACCTATCAACCTTCCAAGATACCAAGTCAGCAGAGCAAAACAGATTTATTGAATAAAATCTCTAATAACAAAAATACCATTTCTATACTTGATCCACTATGCTCAAATAGCCTTATACATGATTTCTAGTCTTGATCCCCAACTGTACCATCCAAAATCACTTGAAAAATATTATAGAGATAAGGAGTGAGTTATTAACAACTCAGTAAGCAGAGCACATATACTAGTATGTAAACATGAGCCTTTTTAGAGAGTTCAGAATGTAGAAACAAAAAATTTCATTTTCATATGCAAATCTCATAAACATGTTATCAGAAAATCAGAGCTTCTTTTCAATCTTTTCATACTCAAAACCCAACTGTTCATATTTAAAGACACTTTTCATATTCAAAAACCAACTGTTCATATTCAAAGATCCGTTTCATATTCAAAGACCTTTTTCATATTTAAAAACCAACTGTTCATATTCAAAATTCCGTTTCATATTCAAAGATCCTTTTCATATTAAAAAACGCTTTGGCATAACATAACTGAACATCTTCATCTTATCATATCATATCATATCGTATCATATCATATCATATACCATATTTAACCCCCATGGTAGGGTTGTGCTATCCTCGGTGGCCAAACCAGGTAGTATCACATGTATAAAAATCTCAATAATATCATATTCGCTCTTTTGCATATTTCAGAAACATGTCAAATATTGCTCATGTCTACACTATTCATGTCAAAAGCATTTCTTTTCTCTTTCATACATATCTCGTGAATAAATGCAAAACATATACTGAGGTTGTTTTTCACATTTTCTTTTTAAAACAAAATGCACATTTTTACAAACCAACCTTAGTTCATTTCTTTTTATGCAAATTTAGCATAGGAACCCCGCTTACCTGGACCTTTTAGCTTTTCTGAATCTTTCCACACTTGTGCCAAATGAATACCAATCGTCACCTATACGGAATACTAAACATTACTAAACTTCTAAAAGAACTGCTAAAACTCTTCATCTACTTAAATTCATACTACAGAAATGGCTTTGATACCTATCTAGTTATCAGAAATCTAATAAATATATTATCATTAAAAAAATAATAATCTTAACTTATTATAAAATAATTTTATCAAATATGGAAAAACAACTTAAATTCTTTTTCAAAATTAACTTAATCATATTTAGACTCATATCTCTATAAACTATTATTAAAACGATAATTTAATACTTCCAACATATAATCTAATAGGAAATCATAAATTTCTTAAGCAATAGTAATTCATAAAATATTCAAATTCAAATAATATAAAAAATTAAACACTCATTTAGTAAAATATACTTAAATCGATTTTAAAGCATTTAGAATAAAATAAAAATCTTATTATTTACTACTGAAAGTAGTTATAACAATTATTAATATATAACTAAAATTTTAGATCTTTAAATACTATCTATATGAAATTATAATTTCGTGCTAAACATGACTCACACGAAACATCTCAAATAAATCAAACTCAATATCAAAACAAACATCAAATGGCAAGAAAGCATACTGACTTATAAACTAGGTGTAGTAATGTAAATCTATTTAAAACAATTTCTTTACTATACTTTACAAAAAAGCTATACGATAAAGTATTAAAAGTGACTTATTTATACTATTGAACAAAACTGCAGGTAGGGATCAAAAACTAGAAACGGAAATACTTATAAAAATGCAATCGAAATACTTGAGAAATACAAAACCGTGCGATAAAGTCAGGGCTCACCGAGAGAAAAGGCCAGGGATGACGGAAGCGGTGGCTAGCTAGGTCGATGGTGTACAGCGCGGTGGCACAGCACTGTGTGAGAGAGAGAGAGAGAGAGAGATGGAACGTCTCGAGAGAAAGAGGGAGTGGGAGTTACGGACCGTGCAATTGGGGCTGCAGTTTGACCACAGAATCTTGCTTCGTGATCTGCGGTGGCTCCACAAGCGGGTTCACGGTTGGGCTAGGCTGCACGGACAACAAGTGATTGGGCAGCTTGCATGGAGGCAAAGTTAGAAGGAAATCATGCTCTGTTTTTGGTCAGTGGAAACAGAGGCCTCTTAGTGTGCGATGGGGGCTTGGGTTTCATGGTGAAGGGCGGCGGCAATGTGGAGCTCTCGTAGTGAAGTGGTGGCTGGAACCGAGGGGACAAGGGAGGCTTGCATGGTAGTGGTGTGTACGAGGCAGTGGCTGGGTGGTGCAAGTCCGTGTGGTGGTTTCCGTGGGCTTTGGGGGCTTTAGGGGCGAGGGTGAGAAACTGATGTAAGGGAGAGGGAGAGAGTCTGATGAGAGTGAATTTTTTTTTTTTTTTGAATGTGGCAAAAAACAGAGATGGGGTTGAGAAGTTGATGAAAAAGTGGGAGTGAGATTTGGAACAAGCAAAAACTGAAAATCAGAGAAGGAGAGAGGAAGAAACCGTTGGAGGAAAAGAAAAAAAAGGGAAAACTAAGGCTTAAAGCCTTACATGAAAACGACGCCGTAATATTCCTTTGGTGAGAATTGGTCTGGGCTTGGGTTTTATAGTCTCTCCCCCATGACATTAAACATCAGTCCAAATAGCATAAGTAAGGTTCAAGCGACTGAGTAGTTGGTGACAAGTGAAATGTGTAATCAGAGATAAGATTGTGAAAGAAACATTTGAGATTAAAAATAAAAAAAATAAAAAATAACGAGTTTAAATTTATGTCAAGCAACTATTTCTCGGCAACGGCACAAAAAACTTGACTCATTAAAAAATGAGCAGCACAAAGGCTATCCCAAGTGCATGAGGATGTCACGTAATAAGGAACAAATTCTTAGACCGTCTCCTCAGGAAAAGTTACTTAAAATCAAACTCATTTAAAATGGTGAAAATATTCACAAAGAGAAAATAAAAGTGGTGGTATGTGCAATGAATGGAAGAGTGCAACGGGAATTTTAAAAAAAGGTACAAGTCATGGACTAGATTCATATTTTTGGGTTTTTGAGTGTCAAAATGAAATGTAAAAGACTAACAAATTGAAATTAACAATCAAGGAATCAACTAAGCTAAACAATCTTAATTAATCTGAAAATTAAATAATAAAACAGAAATTATTTAAATCCTAATTAAGCTTTAATCAATCTAATATGCAATGGAACTAAGAGATTAATAAAACTAAGTTAAGAATTAAACTAGATTAGAAAGTAATTGACAAAATACGAACTGAAAATTAAAAAGTCTCAAAATCAAAATTCTAGGATTCATCCTTGTATTGAAATCACAAATTCGTAAAATCAATCCATAGCAATTGTAATCACTATTAAATGAAAACTTAAAAGAGCAAGAAAAATAACGACATCAAGTAACATAAATAGAAAATAAATTGATCAAACTTCTAAGCCAAAAATCTCAAAAATATTCCATAAACTTTAAACTAAAATTAAATAAAAAGTAGGAAATGAAAAGAGCAAGCCAAATGAATGGAGATGGAGGTGCAAGTAGCAGAGGAGACACTACAACACAATTTGCCTTTTGTGACAGAGGAAAACATCACAAAAAACCAGAGAAACGTCACTAAAGACATTTGAAACCGTCACCATGACAGTCATCTAATGTGCATCATAGAATACATTTAATGACACTTTACTGTTGAACCGTCACGAAAAGTATTTTTAGTGACGGTTGGAGTTGTTCCGTTCGGAGTGACGTTCGAACGTTATAGTTTTTTGTGACGGTTGAAAACTGTCACAGAAAGTAGCTTTCAAACGTAATTTTTGACTTTCGAACACCAACCCGAGCAATTTAAGTTCGAATGACAGAAGCTGACATTCGTTGATTGCTTATAGTTTGAACGTATAATATTTGCTTTCGGACATTTATACGTCCGAATGCATTAAACATTTAAATTTTTGTTTGAACGTTATGGGAACACCACTCGAACGTAATAAGTATAACGTTCGGACGTGTGTTTGAATGTTAAAGAAGAAGTGTTCGAACGAACATGGTACGTTCGGAGGTTTCATCAAACGTTAATCGTCAAATGGTGTAATTATGTTCGAACGTGAAATCTTGTTAGAACTTTTTTTTTTTTACATTCGAACGTACAGATCAAAAATACACTAATTTCATAAAATTAAGAAATTAAGAAATACTAATTGTATCATATTACACACCATAAATATTCTACAACTAACAATGTCTTAAAAAGTTTTAAAATTAGATAATAAAAATTATATACACGAATTAAATTGAGTTCACTCATTTCTTCTTTCCTTGCCCACCCTGCTTCTGTTGCAAAGACATAGCACTCTCCATTTGCACCATCATCTCCCACTGCACTTGCTGTTGGACTTTATTGTGCATTCTTTCTTCCTGGTCTCTCTGTTCGTCCTGCAAATGAGTCTCTAAATGAGATTGTCACTCTAAGAAGGACTCCAACTCTTGCTACCTAGATCTCATATACTCATTCTCGCGTCGTGCAGCTTCCAAATCTTTGGTAAGATTATTAATTTGTGAAGTTGAAGAGGATGAGGAGGATGAATCAGAATGCTTGAAAGATCGTCCCAAACCTCTTGTCATACTAGAGTTGGGCTCGAGCACTTGCGTGAATATGTCTATGTCATTCGGAGAGGATTCTCTAGAAGCTGACTGCATCTCCATTATTTTTTCCTGTCATGTCAAAGAAAACACAGAATAAGTAACGTATTAAAAGAAATACAAAATAAAAAATAAATTCTTCACATGTTGCATAATTTATTTAACAAAAATAACAATGCTTACATAATTATCTGCAGAGACAGGATCCATCCACTCACTACGCTCATTAGTGAGCAGCAGCATAGACATAAATGAGGGAAAAGTTTTCTGGATCATCACGTTTCTAACAAAACCACATTAGCAATTTTAAAAAGATAATATTAGTACTTAAATAAAAAATAAATAAATAAATTCTATAATATTATTAATTACCATTTTATCAGCAAGACGGTGGAATGATCTTGAATCAGCACGATGGTGGACAGTCAAAGCGGATCTGTTATTAGCATTCGTAGAACTTAAGTGCTACAAAATTAATTAAGAATGTTAATTGTAATATATATACATAAAATATATAGCCCAAATATATATGTAAATAATTATTAGATATTATTAATCTAGAATACCTGATAATCTGGAGTTACGAAAAGATCACAACACTTTCTCCAATCGTCTAACTTCATCTGCTGGAAAGGGGATTGCGCAGCCTCTTCAACCATCTCAAACTTCTTGAAGTGTTCATGACATCGTCCCTTGTGACGTCGGAATAGTGTAGCCATCAATCCATTCACAGTTCTCAAATCCTCGCTACGGCCAAAGTTGAGGTCGAATTCATCCTAATAAGCGAATTACGTTAAAAATATAATATACTAATCTAGTATACAAAAAATGTACTCTCAACGTAAACTCACCAGCACACGGCTCCGAATGTGCTCCTTAATCTCGAGAGAAACATCTTGCCATGATCGCACATAAAATAGAGCATAAGCTCGGACAACTGTACCAATATAGAAGGAAAGCGCTGATGCACTATCATCCACGCCTCTAGTGGAATTATCAGGAATGTTGACCTTGAGTTTTCTATGCCTTCGGCATTTCTCAAGAGAAATGCCACGTGTATAACCACAACCGCGACTAGCGGATGCATCAACTATTAGATATAATATAATTATAGTTATGTAGTTATTGAAATAAAACTATTGATATATAATTAACTATGTTGTTATTTTCTTACTGAGCATTGCTATGCATAAGCCTACACACCACACACCAAACTATTTTTTTTTTCAATTTTTTTTTTTTTAGTCTTCTTGAAACATTTATATTTTTTTATTCATCATCCATATAATACATATTTAATAAGAGAAACAAATAAAAAAAGTTATGGTATATGGTGTGGTGTAGGCTGATGTAAAGATTAATTCTTTCTTACTGGTAGGTGTCAACTAGTTGTCATTCTCTTGCGTCTGCACTTGATCTTCAGGAGGGAAACAGTCAATTGGGGAGTCCTCAACAGGTTCAGGACTTGGACTAGGCGGAGGGGGCAAATTTCTTCGTTGTCGTTTTGGTGGCATCCTTAAGGCATGATTAATATGATAAAGAAAATCAATTAGAAAAATTGATTGAAAAGTTAAATATTTTATAATCACCTATATGAATAAAAAATTTAGTACTTTTATTCTTCATCTTCGGATGTATTTTTCATGCTTATTTCAGAATCTCCCTCAATAGCATCTTCGTCATCATCATCAACCTCTTCTTTGTCCTCCTTATCCACTTCCTCCCCGGATTCTTCTTCATCTTCTTCTTCTGACTCTTCTCCTTCTTCTTCTTCACTTACTTGAATTGAATGATCATTTAATACAGACGGGTGGGACGTCATCTCTACACAAGGGGAGCAACTCAAGTGCACCGAGGTCAACAAACAAGTTAATACCCTCTCCATCTTCTTGGTAGGCCTCTACTATCGGAGTGTCATCCTCATCTCCACTATTCTCGTAATCCGCATTCATTCCTGCTTCATATATATTTCGAAGGACAAATTTCTGTACTACTCGCCAAGTTATCTCTCCACTATCTTCATCAGTGCTTTTCATTAGATCAATCAAGTAATAGACTTGGGTAGTTTGACAAGCCAATACGAATAGATCATCTTCGTACCATTTAGATGCCGTATTGACACTCATAAAGTTATTATCCCTATGTATCGAAACCCAACCACTGCCTAGATCCCACCAATCACACTTAAAGACTTATGTTACAGACCCACCCAGATATCCAATAATATCATATATGACACCATAATAGTCATCGTCTGTTCCATGACTTCTCTCGACCAGCACACCACAGTTTTCAGTCATTCTATTACGTTCACGGTCCAGAGTATAGAATCTATAATCTCGAACCGTGCATGCAGTGTATCGAAGTGCTCTATTAGAGGGTCCAATGGCCAATGCATACAATTCAGGAGAAACTGATCCGGGATCATGAGCACGTTGTTCTAAAATCTATCAATTTCAATAATATATACGTATTAAAAGTAACCTAGAATTAAAACATTATAAATCAAATAATCACAATGTAGTTTTAGTTCATACACGTCATTCAAACCATCCGAAAAATTCTTCCTCATGTCTTACCTCTATATTCTCTACGCATTGCATCCTAAATTTATCCATGTGATCACTGTAAATATGTGCAAAAGAAAACAGTATTTTGAGCACAAAAGTTATAATTTAACGACATTTGACTATAATTTCTCAAAGTATGCAACAACATACCTGAGATAGCAATCAATCTCTCGGCAGTTATTTAACACGTACCAACAAACTTTACCCAACTCTCCATCAATTAAATCGTAACCCGTTTGTGCACCCAAGGGTCGTACATTCTGGGAAAACAATGATAGCTCATGAGGAGGCGGAGCCTTAAGATCAGTATTTCACTCTTCATGATTAAATCCTGTCTCAACACCGCGAAGATATAGAGAGCAAAAGGTTAACCATTCATCGTGTATATAGGCCTCTGCTATTGAACCCTCAGCTCTGGCTTTATTCCCAACAGTGCGCTTTAAATGACCCTAATATCTTTCAACTGGATACATCTAACAGAACTGCACCAGTCTACCCAATAATGCCTCCTGGGGTAAGTGTATTGCTAAATGGACCATGACATCAAAAAATGATGGTGGAAAATTTTGCTCAAATTTACAGAGTATAGTAGCAATGTCTTCTTCCATCTTCTGCAACATATCTCAATTTACTACTCGAGCACACAAATCCTTAAAAAACATACATAGTTCAGTTATGGCGACACATACATTAGATGTCAGCTTCCCACGAATTCTCATCAGTAATAACTTCTGCAAAAGAATGTGACAGTCATGACTTTTCAATCCACTAATTTTCCAATCAACAGGACTCACGCATCTACCGATATTTGGGGCATAACCATCTGGTAAGTTCACACCTTGCAACCATTTGCAGAAATCCATCCTCTCCTCCCTCGTCATCGTAAAACATGCATGCGGCATGATCACCCTATTGCCGTCCACTCGCAAATATAGATTATGTTTAATTCCCATTCTCTCAAGATCTTTCCTTGTCTTGATCGTGTCCTTTGTCTTTTTATTAATGCTCATCCATGTACCCAGTATATTATCACATATATTCTTCTCTATGTGCATTACATCCAAACTATGTTGCAACATGCAGGACGACCAATATGGCAAGTCAAAAAAAATACTACGCTTTGTCCAATTCAATTCTACTTCACCTCTTTTTCTCTTATTCTTACCTCGACCTTTGCCAAAATTGTTCGCTCTAACATGTACCATTTGTTCCACTATCTCTTCTCCAGACAACTCATTTGGTGCAATTCTGTCCGCTACTCTCTCATCAAACTTAGCACATTCGCTTCTCCATGCATGATTTGGTGGTAGATAATGTCGATGACCCATGAAACACAACTTCTGAGAATATGTTAACCACTCACTAGCAGTTTCTTTATTACATGTCGGACACGCTAACTTCCCTTTAGTACCCCAACCGGAAAGATTTCTATATGCCGGAAAGTCATTTATGGTCCACAATACTGTAGCATGCATCTGAAAAGTTCTCGACGTGGATGCATCATACATTCTGACGCCTGTATGATGCATCCAGGCGATCTCGGGCCGAGAATAAGTAAAGTTAGCAAAAAGTTTGGTGCATTCATGCATCTCCATGGCTGAAGATTGTATGGAATCAACATTACAGGCCAAGTGCTATAACTTGTACTCATATTCTCAAAAGGGTTGAAGCTATCGGTAGTGAGTCCCAGACGCACATTCTGAGATTCTCGAAAGATTTCCATGCAAGTGAGTCAGCTGGGTGCCTCATGTATGCGTCATTCTTAACTATTTTCTCCTCGTGCCACCTCATATCAACAGTTATTTTTTTACACATATATAGTCTTTGCAACCTAGGTCTCAAGGAAAAATATCCCAACACCTTAACTGGCACATTTTTCTTGGCCTTCCACCTCGATTCTCCGCATATAGGACATGGTTGTTTACCCTCGTTCTCCTTTCAAAACAAAATACAATCATTCTTGCATGCATGTATTGACTTTTACTTAAACCCTAATCCCTTTCTCAACTGTTTCGCTTTATAAAAGTTCTTTGGCAATGCAGACCCATTGGGAAGCACCTCGTTAAATAAATCCAATACCATGTTTATTGCTTTCGTCGACATCCCACACAATGACTTAATGTGAAGCAACCGCACAATAAATGACATTTTGGAATGTTTTGTATAGCCTGGATAAAGCTCGCACTTTGCATCTTCTCACATTGCAGCAAAGTTTTCAAAATTACTCCCTCGACCACTTGAGTCATTGTCGTCTACGTCATCCATAAACATCCCAGCTAATGTCACCCAACATCTCCTCCATCTCATCCCGCTTATAATCATCATCCATGTCTCGCAAATAATTCGAATGACCGAACAATGCTTTTGTTGACTGTGCATACGGCTCACCATGCAATACCCATCGGGTAGACCCAGATCCATACCGTTCACAAATATATGACTTTCAACTTCAGCCAACCCTATCGCACACAAATTTTTACACCCTCGACATGGACACTTAATGTAATCATGACTATCAGTAGAGCCTCGAGCAAAATCAATGAAGGTTCTTACTCTATTCACATAGGCTGCGTAATCCATTCCAAGTCTATCGCCTAGACGCATCCAACTTTTGTCCATTTCTAAAAAGTTCTATCTATTAGTAACACTTAATGTACATTGAAAATTCTCATGCATGTAATGCTCCAATTGCCACTGCTAATTTTTATAAGGTAGTTGGTCCTATCCCATTTGAGATTATATTATCCATATTGCACATATTCCGTCACTCTACTACTTTCCACGTCAGTAGAAATTTTGGCAGCACCTCCCCATAGTTCTGCAAGTATACATGTTCATTAAGAGGGATTGTGACCCTATGAACAGTATACCCGAAGAACAGAGAGGAAGACACCGAAATTTCATACTAAACATGTTCATTAGGAGTAACAAGAATGTGTAATACAGATAATATAATCACAAACTGTCCACACTTAACAATTCAAGAATTAGTGCATACCTAAATGTACACTAATTCTTGAACGGGTCTAAGGTTAGATATACAATGTCACACATATTCATTCAAAAAACACATGAATCTTATATAAGGAAAAAATGTTAGAACTAGTAATGTTAAAAACAGTCGGAGGTCTTATATTGTTGAATTATATAGAGATGGAAGAATATGTTGATGCACCTACCGACATAGGTACACAACGAGGGGGAATGATCTATCTAAGTTATTTATTAAGTTGAAAATTCTGTATTTATTTATTATACTTAGTCTTATCTATCTTAGTTGTAATTTTCAAAATATTATAACTAATTGATACTTAAATATTTATTATAAATAAAAAATTGTATTTATTTATTATACTTTGTCTTATCTATTTAAGTTGTAATTTTCACAATATTATAACTAATTGATACTGAGTTATTTATTATAAATAAAAAATTGTATTTATTTATTATACTTAGTCTTATCTATCTAAGTTGTAATTTTCACAATATTATAACTAATTGATACTTAATTATTTATTAAGTTGAAAATTTTGTATTTATTTATTATACTTAGTTTTATCCCTCTAAGTTCAACAAAATTATCTTAACATAACAAAATATTTCTAAACATATTCATTCATCAATAAACAATAATCACAACATTTAAAATCCAAGATACAAAATTTACACAATTATTTCCACAACAAAATTGTGTAAACCTCACAATATTCCTACAACAATAATCATAAACATTTGTATTCATCAATAAACACAATAAACTCACAAAATATAATTATAATTATACTTAATAAACATATAATCACATGCATGTCATATCCATATTACAATATAGATTTACAATATTCTCATAACAAAATTATCTAAACTTCACAATATTCCCACAACAATATATTATACGTATTAATTCATCAATAAACACAATAAACTCAAAATATATTCACAAAATTCATAAACAATAATATATGATATTTCTAATCTATATCATAATATTTTCACAATATTACCACAAGTCCAATTCATAAACCTTAATCACAACACCACAAATCCAAGACACAACAATATTCATAAACATATATTATAGATTATTAAACAATAATCACAACAAAATTATTTAAACCTCACAATATTCTCACAACAATATATTATACATATTCACATTCATCAACAAACACCATAAACTCACAAATATATTCACAAAATTCATAAACAATAATACATGATATTTCTAATCTATATCATAATATTTTCACAATATTACCACATTTTCACAATATTCTCGCCACAAAATTCATAAACATATATAACTAAAATTTAGAAATATACCTTGAAAATTTTTAATATCCTCATACAAATTATAAGCTTTCAAGTTGCCAAAATAACCAATCCTTGAAAAAAAAAATACTAACTTGTTAGAGACATATACATATATATAAAAAAAACACAAGAGAAATATTTGAAAATTGAAAGTAATGGAAGAAATAATTTTTCCTTACCAAAATACTTCCAAAATCTTCACCCTCAATAATCACCCTCTCTCACTCTATCCCTCTATCTCTCACTCTCACTCTCACTCTCACTCTCGTCTCTCTCACTCTCCTCTCTATTTCACGCACGGGGAAGCAGAATCATTTTTGCTTCCCTCCCGTGCGTGACTTCATGCAAAAAACATTTCATTTGAATTAACGTTTGATTGATTCATTTATACGTTCGAACGTTACTTCATGCCGGTTAAATTTTCAATATTTTCATTCGAACGTTAAGAATAAACGTTCAAACTAAAATGCTCATCACAGAAGATGATAATCGAGCGGGAAACTTCCCGCCTACAATATATTAACGTTCGAACACTTCATGTAATAACGTCCGAACGATAAAATTGAGCGGGAAATTTCCCCCCAACATTTTTAAACGTTCGAACATAATAAATTAACATTAGAACGTGAAAAATGCACAAAATTAAGTTTTTTAAAACACATATTCCATCTACTATATATATAATATATATATAGTTTAAAAATATTTACAATATAAATAGTTATATATTAATGTTATAGAATATATTATAGTTACTATATAGTCTATCTAAAATATATAAATTGTTACTATGTAGTCTATTTAATATATTATAGTTATAGAATATATTATAGTTATATAATATATTATAGTTACTATATAGTCTAAAACATTCATATAGTTACTATTGTCCAATTATAGTTATAGAATATAATATAGTTAATATATATTACATAGTATATTATAGTTAATATATTATAGTTATATAATATATTATACTTACTATATAGTTAAATCATTAAACAAAACTCATTAATAAAAGGCAAAAAAATAGATTTATACTAAAATGGAACGTTACTAGGAAATATATATAAAATATTATATTTATTAACGTTCCAACGTTTAATTCCACGTTGGATTTATATACATGTAATATTCAAACGTTATATGTATATAAATCCAGATCCGGATGGACAAAACTCATTTCTCCGTTTTTATCCGTTTCGACGCTGCCACTCCTCCGTCGCCGCCACCGTCAAACTCAGCCACAACGGTCACTAAAAGGTAGGCATCTCAATTTTATCTAAAACATATATTTTGTAGATCAATTTAGGTTCCATTTTTATTAAAACCGAAACCCATGATGGCCAAATTTTCAACTCGATTTTCTGGCCACCACGAGTTACCATTGGCCAAAATGTCACCGTAGAAATGTTCCTTGAAGTGTATACTTCATTTCTATTGTGATCTTTCTGCATTTAGCCCAGTAGAAATAGGATTTCAAGCTTTCGAGAATGGCTGAGTTGACTCAGTGATTCTGTCTCATAATGTTTGAATGTTACACCAATACGTTCGAACGTACGCCGTTTCAATTTCCTAACGGTTGGGCTTCCACGTCCAGACGTATATTTTATACATTCGGACGTTACTACATTTACGTTCGATACATTCAGACGTTACTACATTTACGTTCGAACGTAATTTTTTTAAATTCTTTTAACAATTTGGCATTCGAACGTATATTTAGTACATTCGAACGTATAACAATAAAATTTATGATACGTTCGATGTTCGTACGTTTAGTTAAACGTCAACGTTCTATCTTAACGTTCGAACGTTAATGCAGTTTAATATTAAGACAAATATACATCAATAGTACAATTAATTTTGTTTCATTTTCTATTTTCAGGAGATGGCTCATCCTTTGCCTTCGAGGAAACGAGGGAGGGAAGGAGCCACTCAAGACACTGCTCAGATCTGGTCTCATACTGTTATGGTCGAGCGAGAGGCATCAACGAGTTCGACGAGCTCACCTTGGAGTAGACCAACCTGAGAGATGTATTCCTCAGTAGAGGCTGGGGAAATATCTGCACATTGAGGGGTAAGTGTGACGCCCTCAAATTTCGCTTGGGATCGAACGGACATTTGAAGCATCGAGACATGCAACACAAGGTTACATGCTCCCGTTCATGACATATAAGTTGCAATGTTCCTAACATGCATCTAGCATTATGCAATATTCACAGCGGATAATTTTTTTTTTTTTTGCAATACTATGCACCAAACTGAAATATCCTAAATACTTAAAACGTACTTCATACATAATGACATACTAAACAACTGAGATTACAACACTAGTCCAAAATAGTTGCGATCAAAAGAGTGTTGGAAATTGAACTCCATAATACAAGTGGTAATCTGAGGTAACTACTGTACTATCATCTACGTCGCACTGTCACTTAGTCGACCGTTTCCAGTTGGTCGATTCTCGATTCTCCTTCAGATCCTATAACAAGATCTACCATTCGGGGGGAATGGTAGTTGGGACTACCACAGTGAGATTTGATTACAAATCTCAATAAGTTAACAGAAAATCTTCACACAGGTTAATGATGCATGCATGGCAGTAAAAGCATGAATGCATAATCAAAATCATAAATAATCATACCATAACTTGACATACAGCATAACATAAACTAAAGCATGAACTGAACTTGACTTGCTTAAACTAAACTGGACTTAAACTGATACTTGACTTAACAAGAACTTGATCTAAAACTTGACTTAACATGAACTTAAACTGACTTCTTTATTTAATATGAACTTGGACTTGAATTCTGAAACTTAACTTGACATGAACTTGAACTTGAACTAAAACTTACTTTGCATGAACTTGAACTGACTTCTTTATTTAACATGAATTTGAACTTAAACTTAAACTTAACTTTTCATGAGCTTGAACTGACTTTTTTACTTATCATGAACATGATCTGAGACTTAACATGAACTTAAAATATATTCTTATCTCATGGAATTACCATGATGCTCTTGTCTCGTGGGTTTACCACGATAACGTAGTCTTATCTTATGTAATTACCATGATACTCTTGTCTCATGGGATTACTACGACAGCGTAGTCTTATCTCATGGAATGACCATGATGCTCTTGTCTCGTGGGGTTACCACGATAGCGTAGTCTTATCTCATGGGATTACCATGATATCGTGTTCTTATCTCATGGGGTTACCATGATTGAGTATTCTTATCTCATGAGTTTACCATGATTGCGTATACTTATCTCATGGAATTTCCATGATTGCGTATTCTTATCTCATGGGATTACCATGATTTAACAATAACCATGAACTGAACAATAACTTAACTGTACGAAGACGTACATGAATGTAAGTAGAAAGACATGACGTACTTGACAGAAAATATTTTATAGCATGACATAACATGTGACAGACAACATTTTTAACATGGCATAACATGTAACAGTCAACATACTTAACATGACATGCTTGAAATAATGAATATTACATGACATGACATACATGTAACAGATGGCGTACTTAACTTAACATGACATACTTGCAATGTATAGCAATACGTGACAGAATATCTTGTGTAATAAATGAATAACTCATGACAGAATAAATTGTGTGTAACAGATAAATATATAATGACTTGGCATGACACATGTTACAACATACAAACATACACTGTAGTTCCTTTACTTATTACTCATACACATTAAACTGCTAGTAAGTTAAAAGCTAACTTACCTCGATCTTTGTTTTTATAGACAACTCAAGCACAATCACGAGGAACTGAAAATAGTGATTTTTTAAAAGTTAGAACTTAGTCACTAACAATTAGAAATATGAAAAAATATTAACTTAGAGTAAAATTACCATTTTTACCCTCTACATGTGGGAAAATGACCATTTTATCCATAACTTAAGGATTTTGCATCCTAACTCCAAAAATCATCAAAATTTACATACCTCATGTAAATTTTGTCCTAAATTCAAATATCAACTCAAAAAAATTTAAAACTAAACACAATCATTAAAACTCTATAGGGCCGAAATTTTACTTATGCTATTCCTTTGATTTTTGTTTCTAACTTGTTTTGATCAACCTCTTGATCCATGACATATAAAGATGTGATCTTCAAATAAAAACATCACATGGTTTAAAAAGGTGTCCTAAAACAGATCCAAGATTCAAATTCAAGATCATATGGTTAGAAAAACAACCAAAACATAAATTTAGCCAAGAACATCATCACTTTGGCCTAACCAAATATCTCCTTGCATAAAATTTCATATCTTCGTAACTAACATCAAATATGGTCAAAAACGCATTCTAACATGTATATAAGAGGCTTAGGATCTTCAAATAAAAATATCAAAGCCATTGGATTAGGATTAAACCATAAAAGATTTAAACTTTCTCAAAACAAAAATTGTTTTTCCTCTTCCAGTTTCTAGGTTCCTAGATCTAAGAAAATCTTTTACCAAAACCTTTAATCATGCAACCAATCCTCAACAAATAATCATATACACATGTTAACAGTACTCCATAAAAATTTCAGACCAAGATCTATTCATTAGTTTGGTCAATAACTCCAAACTACAACACTCTCCAGATTATCGCCCAGATTAACCTTTCTGGGGTTTGAACAACTTTTGATCGATCAAATGATCTCCAAATAGAAAAAATAAGATATCCACGTAAACTAAATTTGAAAAGGAACAACTTTTATGAAGTAAATATTGTGATAAAATACTTACAAAAGCTTTGAATAAGGTGTTCAACAGAGACCAGAAAAACTGCCCGAGAGAGTCTTTTGTGTTTTGTCAATGAAAAGTGTAAATGAGAGTTGCTTTTCATAGGAAGTGGACTGGAGAGACTCTTACAGAGGTTATGGAAAGTGATAGGATTGAAAGAGAGCTTGAGTGTTTGTGGCACCTCCAACTTCCATGTACGGACACAAACGGAAATTGAGACACCCGGGATGATGACAACACGGTCATGCACCCTATCGATATGTGCTAAGTGTGTGTAATGCAACACGTGTACAATAAAATACGCAGTGGAAAGGTTAAGTCACATAACTAAGTATCAGAGTTTAATACAATAGCAAAGTACTGAAAATCCACATGTCAACATAATAATATTTTTGTTTACAAATCAACATCAAATCAAATAAAATACAATAAGCATAAACAGCAATAATCTTCAAAATACAAAATATAGCCAATGTCCCTACTCCTCAGGCAGAGCTGCATCCTCGGGCTCAGCCCCCTCAAAACCTGCATCAAAATCTACAGTCCCACAAAATGGAACCGCAGGTAAGTAAAACCCAAAAAGCTCAAAGACAATAAATATATTAAAACAACTAACGCTATGCATGCACATGATGACCAAAGCGTAAAATCCGAGAAAAACACCATTTCTCAAATATCACAATTTTCCACACGTCAAAAATCACCATTTGGCACCAAATATAGAATTCCAGGAATAATTACATTAATTCCAATTTTAACCGTATGTACTATGGCCTCCCCTAGGGACCATCCACATAATCTGGCTTCCCATCTTCACCCCACGGGTAACGACCGTGCAAGTGATACATGAGTGATGCCCAGTTCTGCACCCACCGCGTACATAGCCAGGCATCCTCTGACCCCCGCCAGCCCGAGGAGTCACGGAGTCGGATCGAGAGCGCTACCATCCCGTCCAAGTCCCGGGCAAAAGCCCCAGGGGACGACACTCAGTATATTCCGCTCCCGAGTGTCCAAAGGAGCTCCACCGAGATAATATCCCATCTCGGCTTGGGGGTGATACACACGCACCTGAAAAGTCTTAAAAATTGTTTCTCAAAATACACACCCACGCATGCGTGCACAATGCCATGAACTCAACCAATTACTAACAGTTATCAGTACAACTAGATAACCAAAATACAGTTTATAAAACAGGTTAGTGCAAAAATATATTAAAGTCTTAAAAGTCTTTTGGAGAAATACTTACAGCGCTTGGAAATAATTTTAGGAGGATCACAGAGGAACTGGAAGCACCAATTCAGCAACTCCACAGTGTAAAAACACTGTGGCCGAATACACTGTAAACCCAAATTCCAATGGAGTCAAACGAAGACTTCAAATTGATGGGGTAGGGCCTATGGGAGGTGGTGAAGCTAATGGAAGCAACGGTTGGCCGTGGGTGGTGGCCGAAACGGCGATGGAAGTCCAAAAAGGTGAAATCGGAGATGAGCTCGTGGAGGTGGCTCCGGTGACGGATCGGAGCTAAAATTGGGTCAGTTAGGACGGCAAGGTGCCGGTGATCAAGTGGTGAAGAAATGATGGCCGGACGGCCGTGGAATGAGAGGAGAAGCCTACGGTTTCGCAAGACTCACGGCGGCTAACGGCGGCGTTAGGCGGCCTGAAAATAGAGGGGTGGACTCGCCGGCAGTTGGGGAAGTCGGTGGTGCTGGCGGTGTCAACCACGGGCAGCCGGAGGCGGCGCTGGGTGGATGAGACCAATCAGACGTGAGAGAGAAGAGAGAGAGAGGGTACGCGAGCTGGGCGGTCCGAACGGGGAAGAGAAAAGAAAAAGAAGAAAAAGAAAGGAAAAGGAAGAGAAAAAGGAAAGAGGAAAAGAAAAGATGGGGAAAAGAAATGAGGCCCAATCCTCACCACTTTCGAGTCACAACTGATCCTCAAAAACATTATTTTTAAAACAGTAAATTTAATGAATCAATTTAAACTTAAAACTAATTAAAATAAAATATTAAACTCCAATAATAACATACTGTAAAATAAAAGGCAATTAAATTGCATAACACTAATTAAAATTAATCAAACGTAGTGAAATGCTTTAAATAAAACAATAATAATTTTAAAACCCATAAACAAACCAATTTAAATCAAAGATCAATTTAAATCCAAAATAATAATTAATAAGAATAAAGCCTAATAAAATAATTTTCACAACTTAAAATATTATAAAATAATATTCTAAAACTCCCAAAATTCTAAAACTAGAGAATCAATCATTAAATTAATTAAAATAATCCTTCATTAAAATACACTAAAATACGGGGTGTTACAATCTCCCCCCTTTAAAACAAATTTCGTCCTCGAAATTGTAGGGTCAATCATCAATGCTAAAGACAGGCATGAAATGCGACAAAAAGATAGACTTAAGAGACATACCGCCATTCATCCAAACAAATACGGATATTGCTCCCTCAAGTCTGCTTCTCTTTCCCAAGAGAAATCTTGAGCCAAAGGATCACCCCAAGCTACCTTCACTAAAGGTATCGACTTAGATCTCAACCTTTGCTCCTTCCAATCCACAATCTGCTTCGGGGCAACCTCATAAGTAAGGTCAGACTGAAGTTGAATGCGTTCTGGATTGACAAAACGCGGTTCTTGCTGACCAAAACTTTTCTTCAACGATGACACATGGAACACATCAATCCTATGGTGGATAATATTTGGGCCACTCTTTAATTAAATAAAAAGGTAGGGGCTTTAGAAAATAAATCTTAAGATAATGAAAATATTTCCTTAAATTATTTTAATGACCCACATTAAAGATAAAAGCACACATATCTTAATATAAAATAAAATAATAAGATATTAAAATCATAAAAATCTTTATCTCAAAATATTTGACTTAATAAATTAAATTGAAAGAAATGACGTAAGGACCTATGTAGTAGGATGCGGGTATTACAAAATATCTTGAATTGATTTTTGTTTATTGTAATGGGAAGAAAAGGCCAACACTCAAACTCTATTCCAGTCCTATCACTTTCCATATCTTGTGTAAGAGGCTCTCCAGTCCACTTCCCAAGAAAAAGCAGCCCTCCTTTATACTTTTCCTTGATAGAACACAAAAGACTCTCTTGGGCAGTTTTTCTGGTCTCTGTTGAACGCCTTATTTAAAGATTTTGTAAGTGTTTTCTCACAAAGTTTCCTTAATGAAAGTCGTTCCTTTTTTGTTCTAGTCTACGTGGATATCTTGTTCCATTTGGAGATCATTTGATAGATAAAAAGTTGTTAAAACCCCAGAAAGGTTAATCTAGGCGATAAACTTGAGAGTGTGTTGTAGTTTGGAGTTTTTGACCAAGCTAATGGATAGATTTTGGTCCGAAATTTTTATGGAGTACTGTTAACATGTGTATATGATTATTTATTGAGGATTTTTTGTATAATTAAAAGTTTTAGTGAAAGATTTTCTTAGATCTAGAAACTTAGAAACTGGAAGAGGAAAAACAATTTCTGTTTTGAGAAAGTTTAAATCTTTTATGGTTTAATCCTAATCCAATGGCTTTGATATTTTTATTTGAGTATCCTAAGCCTCTTATATACATGTTAGAAATTTTTTTTTGAATATATTTGACGTTAGTTTCAAAGATATGAAATTTTATACAAGCAGATATTCTGTTAGGCCAAAGTAATGATGTTCTTGGCTAAATTTATGTTTTGATTATTTTTAATCATGTGATCTTGAGTTTGAAGCTTGAATATGTTTTAAGACATCCTCTTTAAACCATGTGATGTTTTTATTTGAAGATCACATCTTTATAAGTCATGGATCAAGACGTTGATCAAAACAAGTTAGAAACAAAAATCTGTTTTGAACTTAGAAGAAAAATCTCAATTTCAGCCCCTATAGAATTTTAATGGTTGTGTTTAGTTTTAAATTTTTCTGAATATATATTTGAGTTTAGGATAAAATTTACATGAGGTATGTAAATTTTGGTGATTTTTGGAGTTAGGATGCAAAATCCTTAAGTTAGGGGTAAAATGGTCATTTTCCCATATATAAAAGGTAAAATGGTAATTTTACTCTAAGTTGACATTTTTTCATATTTCTAATTTTTAGTGATTAAGTGCTAACTTTTAGAAATCATTACTTTCATTTCCTCGTGATCGCGCTTGAGTTTTGTCTAAAAAATGCGAATACTGAGGTAAGTTAGCTTTTAACTTACTACCAGTTTAATGTGCATGAGTGGTAAGTAAATGAACTACAGTGTATGTATGTATGTTATAACATGTGTCATGTCAAGTCATTACATATTTATCTATACACAGAATTTATTCTGTCACGAGTTATTCATTTGTTACACAAAATATTTTGTATGTACTATTATACATTGCAAGTATGACATGTTAAGTTAAGTGTGTTATCTGTTACATGTATGTCATGTCATGTAATATTCACTGTTACAAGAATGCCATGTTAAGTATGATGTCTGTTACATGTTACGTGATGATCTTCTAAATTTGTCTTCCAAGTGCAGTAGTTATCAAAGTAGTACATGGATGAGTTCCATGGTGATTTCCACAAGGACAATGGTGTTCATGCTGAGCAAATGTATAATGAAGTGTATTTTGTGTGAGGAACTTGTTTGTGAAAGGGCTATTTACTCAACTAAGAAAAGAAACAAGAAATGTATATTTATGTACTGATTTGGAGTGTATTAATGAAGAATGGTTTGGATCTTTTCTCTATTTTTTTGTGGAATAATTTTCTGAATACTTGTAAACTTAAAAGAAATAGAAATTAAAAGAAATGAGAAAAGAAATGAATGCTAGAGAAATGGGTGCAAGGAATTAGAAATTGCAGAAAAATAAACACCTAAAAGACAATATATCAAACACTTGAGCTGCAGATAGGGCCTCTTTTTTATGCAACCTTTAGTTAATTTTCAGGGGTGCTAAATCTCAATCATCAATCCAATCAAGGAATTGATTATTGGAAAATGAAAAGTTTACATTCGGATATTCAAATATGCACCAATTCTTTAGAAACCTTCACTGTATTACCAACCAAAATCATAATAGCAACTGATCAAAGGAAACCTTGATAATTTCAAGCCTTTGTTAGGCCTTTATGTCTACAACAAAGCAAGAGCAAGAGAGTCCTTCAATTCTCAAATCAAAATCTGATTTGTAACAAAGTAAAGTAAAGTTCATACCAACAGAAATCTCATTAACTCAAAGCCCAAATCAAACTGAGACATTCTCCACAACTCAAGCTACAAAGTTAGCCTAACATCATCTTCTCAGAAAAATAGAAATTCAAACAAGTAAAAATAAAACTCGTAGAAGGGTTCCCTGAAAATCAACAACTGGAAAATAAAAATAAAACTCCTCAAACACAAGTCTGAAAAAAAATGCAAGAAAAAGAATCCCCCAAAAAAAGGGGTCTGAAACCGAAAATGCTCAACAAAAACCAACGAAGAGAGCCCAAAAAAAATAAAAACTGCTAAAGAAGAGAGAGAGAGCCCTCATGGAAAATGTATTCCTTTTATACCGTGCGTGATCTCCACCTATTCTCCTCTACGTGATCTGCACCTCTAGGCCTATGCGATCGTGCGAGTGCCCCCTGCAATGCGTGCTTCTCATTCCAGCCCCTGCAGTCCTGCGTGAGCTACTCTGCACCAGTGTTGAAGCCAAACCGTGCCATAGCAGTCCGCATGCGTGAGTTTTCTGCTGCCCAGCTTGAGGCTAGCTGCTGTGCCTTCCACTCCCACGTCCCACTCCGTAGCTTCCTCATTCCCTCTGTTCCTTTCTTTTCCCATTTTTGTTGTGTTTCAGATCCCTAGCCGGCTAGCCCCTTAGCTTTCGGGTGTTGCACGTTCAAGTTGAGTGCTACCAATAATGCCCCTTGTGTTTCTTTCCCAATAGTGCCAACAAGAGATAGATTCTGAAGGTTTTGCAATAATTTCTCTTGGAGCTGCGTGCTGCTGCTGCACTGGCTTGTGGTTGCCAGTCCAATTGGTGGGCCTTTTCCAAAAATGCCCTACATCAAATGGGATTAAGTGTTCACAATCGGAGGGGTAAAACTGAGATATTAATTCTATTGTGGTTTAATAGCTACATAAATCCTTTTAAGTGCAAAATATCAGGATTTATCATTGAGTTAAGTACTGAAAACTACTACATAACAGCTTAATCATGTAGTTTTTGACACTTTATCATTATGCCATGTTACAAAATATTGTCTGTTACATGTTATGTCATGTTACGAATGTTTCTATTTCAAGTAAGTCATATCTTTTGAGTTACGTTCAAGTCATGTTGTATTACGTCAGGGCTTCTGTCCTTTTATACTCCAGTCATCGTCTCGAATACAATTTGTGTATTTTGAGAACAGTCATGTCAATCATGACCCTAAGTGCTAGGATGGGGTCATATCCAAGTGGAACTCCTTTGTGTCACGCTGGAGTGTTTAATAAGGTGTGAAATTTCCTGAGTTGACAAAATATAGTCAACTGGTAGCGGGCGGGGCCTAACTAGCTAGTCACCGGAGCGCGCCAGGCCCTAATGCCGATGGAGCTACATTTCAGCTGGTGCAGATACCAGACAGATTTCAATTCTTGTGGGGGTCCATCATGAGTATGGCACACTAGGTATGGGGACCACATAGAGTGTGTCACATATGGTTGGGGTAGATACCAGCCATAACACACTCACAGCTGGTGCATATACCTGTGATGTGATGCGGTAATTGGTAAGGGCACATGGCTCTAGGGAACCCATGTAATACCCAAAAAGATAAGCTTAAGCAGATAAAGAAAAGGATTTCATGTTAAGTCAAGTCTCAGATCAAGTTTATGTTAAGTCAAGTCTCAGATCAAGTTTATGTTAAGTCAAGTCTCAGATCAAGTTCATGTTAAGTCAAGTTTCAGATCAAGTTCTTGTCAAGTTAAGTCTCAGTTTAAGTCCAGTTCAGTTCACGCTTTAGTTTAAGTTATGCCAGTTATGTTATGTTGTATGTCAAATTATGCTATGATTACTTATGACTTTAATTATGCATTCATGCTTTTACTGCCATGCATGCATCATTAACCTGTGTAAAGGTTTTATGTTAACTTACTGAGATTTGTAATCAAATCTCACTGTAGTAGTCCCACTACCATTCCAACCCGAATGGTAGATCTTCTCACAGGACCTGACGAAGAACCGAAATTCGACCAACTGGACAAGGTCCACTGAGCGATGGAGCGGCGTCATTGTTAATATAGTAGTTAACTTAAATTACTACCTGTTCTATGGAGTTACATCTCCAGCACTCTTTTGATCATAGTCATTTTGGACTAGCGTTATGATCTCAGCTATTTAGTATATCTTTTTGTATTAAATATGTTTGAAGTATTTGGGATACTTTCAGTTTGGTGCATAGTCTTGCTAAATAAAAAAATTATCCGCTGCGAATATTGCATAATGCTATATGCATGTTAGGAACATTGCATCTTATATGTCATAAATCGGGACAGGTAACCTTGTGTCGCATGTCTCGATGCTTCAAAGATCCGTCCGATCCCAAGCAGAATTTGGGGGCGTCACAGAAACTGCATCATGCGCCAACATTGCTTGGCAAGTAAAGCTTCATTGAAGCTCCCTAAGTCCCTAAACACCCTACCACCCTGATTCTTTGGTTTCCCCAATGTGCCCTAGCTCTTCCAATGAATCTTTCTCTCCTTATCTTTGCTATCCCACCAAAATTTTGAGATTTGACTTGTGATATCATGACATAGATTCTTTGGCAATCTAAACACACTCATAGTGTATGTTGGCATGGTTTGTAAAACAGATTTTATGAGTACCTCCCTCCTAGCTTGGGATAAGAAAGATGTTTTCCAACTACTTATTTTCTGCCAAACACGTTCCTTTATGCCTCTAAAAGTCTTGAATTTGGATCTCCCCACCAATGCTGGCAGCCCTAGGTATCTTTCATAACTCCCACACACTCCCCCTCTAGCTACATTGATGATGTCTTCCTTATCCTTTACTTTTGTGTTGGAACTAAAGAAAAAAGAAGATTTATGTTTATTAAGTTGTTGACCCGAGGCTTCCTTATACCCATTCAGAATTTCATGAATCTTCTCCCATTCCGATACCTTTGCTCTACAAAACAGGATACAGTCATTCGCAAACATTAAATGGTTGATGCTAGTACCCCTCTTCTCACTGATACTCCCCTAATATCTCCCTTCTTCTCTGCAGCCTGAATCATTGAGCTGAGACCTTCAACACATAGAATAAACAAGTATGGTGACAAAGGGTCACCTTGTCTCAAGCCCCTCTTAGGTCAAGACACATCTCCTAGCTAGCCATCCACCAACACAGAGAAAATTACTGAGCTAATACACTCCAAAATCAACTTTATGAATTTGCCACTAAAACCAAGCTTTTCCATAAGTGCCTCCAAGAATCTCCATTCTAACCTGTCACAGGCTTTGGACATATCTAGCTTCAAAGCTAGACTCCCCACTCTTTCTTTCTTGTGAGTCTACATAGAATGTAGCACTTTGTATGCGATCATAACATTATCAATTATCGACCTTCCCATGAGGAAAGCACTTTGACTACAAGAGATGATCAAAGGTAACACTTTCTTAAGTCTATTAGCCACTACTTTAGCAATCATTTTATAAATAACATTACAAAGTCTAATAGGACTAAAAGCACTAACATTTACAACATTTTTTACTTTGGGAATTAAAGCTATAAAAATGTAGCCCCTTCATTCAGGAAGCTGATAACCGCATTGCTCACTTCATTTCCAACAACTTGCCAATGCTTCTGGAAGAAACATGCACTGAATCCATTTGGTCCTGGAGATTTTAGAGCCCCCACCATTTTGATTGCCTCATCAACCTCTGCTCTTGTAAATTTTGTATCTAGAATCTAGCTCATCTCAAATGTTACACGAGCTTCTAAAGATTGCAAACAACTAGTAATAGCCTCAATTGAAGGCTCATCAGAGTTATATATGTTCTCAAATAATCTATGAAAGCCCTATCTATGTTTGAGAAATCTGTCAACACATTGCCATGCTCATCTTGCATTGATTTGATAGTGTTTTCTTTCTCTCTCTGTTGCACATGCATGAAAGTATTGTGTGTTCTTATCCCCCCCTTTGTACCAGTTCCTCTTAGCCCGTTGCTTCCACTTAAAATCTTCTTGTTCTAGCAAGATTCCCAATCTCAATTGTAAATTCTGCACCTCAAGAATCACATACTAATCTTCATTGTCTTGTAATTTCTTCAACTATTCTGACAAGTGTTTAACTTCATTCCCATTGTTGCTATTCTTTTGATTATTCCATCTACCCAATGCACTGCCACAATTCTCCAACATCCCTCTTACTTTAGTCAATGGATCAAAAGATAGACCTCTGTATTTCCAATTTGCAAGAACCACCCCTGCACAGTCATCTTCAAAGTCCCATTTTGCCTCATACTCAAAAAGCTTCACATTATTTCTGCATACCTCCTCCCCCTTTATTGAACCTCATCAGCAGGGGTTTATGATCAGAACACCTAGCTACAAGCCCTTCCACTACATAGTTAGGGAACCTATAAGTCCAAATGGGATTTGCAACCACACGGTCCAGCCTCTCTTTGGTGTAAGTACCATCACCATGCTTATTACTCCAAGTGTACATGTCCCCTTTAACACCGAGATCATATAACAGGCATTTATCCAGAACTTCACGAAAACTAACCATCTAAGCTTCCTTTCTTGACTCGCCTCCTTTCTTTTCAGTACTGAATAGGATTTCATTGAAATCCCCCAATGCTTCTGGAAGAAACATGCACTGAATCCATCTGGTCCTGGAGATTTTAGAGCCCCCATCATTTTGATTGCCTCATCAACCTCTACTCTTGTAAATTCTGTATCCAAAATCTAGCTCATCTCAAATGTTACACGAGCTTCTAGAGATTGCAAACAACTAGTAATAGCCTCAATTGAAGGCTCATCAGAGTTATATATGTTCCCAAAATTATCCATGAAAGCCCTATCTATGTCTGAGGCCTCTGTCAACACATTCCCATGCTCATCTATTTGATAGTGTTTTATTTCTTTCTCTCTGTTGCAAATGCATGAAAGTATCGTGTGTTCTTATCCCCTCCTTTGTACCAGTTCCTCTTAGCCCGTTGCTTCCACTTAATATCTTCTTGTTCTAGCAAGACTCCCAATCTCGATTGTAAATTCTGCACCTCAGGAATCACATACTAATCTTCATTGTCTTGTAATTTCTTCAACTGTTCTTACAAGTGTTTAACTTCATTCCCATTGTTGCTATTCTTTTGATTATTCCATCTACCCAATNGGAATTAAAGCTATAAAAATGTAGCCCCTTCATTCAGGAAGCTGATAACCGCATTGCTCACTTCATTTCCAACAACTTGCCAATGCTTCTGGAAGAAACATGCACTGAATCCATTTGGTCCTGGAGATTTTAGAGCCCCCACCATTTTGATTGCCTCATCAACCTCTGCTCTTGTAAATTTTGTATCTAGAATCTAGCTCATCTCAAATGTTACACGAGCTTCTAAAGATTGCAAACAACTAGTAATAGCCTCAATTGAAGGCTCATCAGAGTTATATATGTTCTCAAATAATCTATGAAAGCCCTATCTATGTTTGAGAAATCTGTCAACACATTGCCATGCTCATCTTGCATTGATTTGATAGTGTTTTCTTTCTCTCTCTGTTGCACATGCATGAAAGTATTGTGTGTTCTTATCCCCCCCTTTGTACCAGTTCCTCTTAGCCCGTTGCTTCCACTTAAAATCTTCTTGTTCTAGCAAGATTCCCAATCTCAATTGTAAATTCTGCACCTCAAGAATCACATACTAATCTTCATTGTCTTGTAATTTCTTCAACTATTCTGACAAGTGTTTAACTTCATTCCCATTGTTGCTATTCTTTTGATTATTCCATCTACCCAATGCACTGCCACAATTCTCCAACATCCCTCTTACTTTAGTCAATGGATCAAAAGATAGACCTCTGTATTTCCAATTTGCAAGAACCACCCCTGCACAGTCATCTTCAAAGTCCCATTTTGCCTCATACTCAAAAAGCTTCACATTATTTCTGCATACCTCCTCCCCCTTTATTGAACCTCATCAGCAGGGGTTTATGATCAGAACACCTAGCTACAAGCCCTTCCACTACATAGTTAGGGAACCTATAAGTCCAAATGGGATTTGCAACCACACGGTCCAGCCTCTCTTTGGTGTAAGTACCATCACCATGCTTATTACTCCAAGTGTACATGTCCCCTTTAACACCGAGATCATATAACAGGCATTTATCCAGAACTTCACGAAAACTAACCATCTAAGCTTCCTTTCTTGACTCGCCTCCTTTCTTTTCAGTACTGAATAGGATTTCATTGAAATCCCCCAATGCTTCTGGAAGAAACATGCACTGAATCCATCTGGTCCTGGAGATTTTAGAGCCCCCATCATTTTGATTGCCTCATCAACCTCTACTCTTGTAAATTCTGTATCCAAAATCTAGCTCATCTCAAATGTTACACGAGCTTCTAGAGATTGCAAACAACTAGTAATAGCCTCAATTGAAGGCTCATCAGAGTTATATATGTTCCCAAAATTATCCATGAAAGCCCTATCTATGTCTGAGGCCTCTGTCAACACATTCCCATGCTCATCTATTTGATAGTGTTTTATTTCTTTCTCTCTGTTGCAAATGCATGAAAGTATCGTGTGTTCTTATCCCCTCCTTTGTACCAGTTCCTCTTAGCCCGTTGCTTCCACTTAATATCTTCTTGTTCTAGCAAGACTCCCAATCTCGATTGTAAATTCTGCACCTCAGGAATCACATACTAATCTTCATTGTCTTGTAATTTCTTCAACTGTTCTTACAAGTGTTTAACTTCATTCCCATTGTTGCTATTCTTTTGATTATTCCATCTACCCAATGCACTGCCACAATTCTCCAACATCCCTCTTACTTTAGTCAAAGGATCAAAAGATAGACCTCTGTATTTCCAATTTGCAAGAACCACCCCTCCACAGTCATCTTCTAAGTCCCATTTTGCCTCATACTCAAAAAGCTTCACATTATTTCTGCATACCTCCTCCCCCTTTATTGAGCCTCATCAGCAGGGGTTTATGATCAGAACACCTAGCTACAAGCCCTTCTACTACATAGTTAGGGAACCTATAAGTCCAAATGGGATTTGCAACCACACGGTCCAACCTCTCTTTGGTGTAGGTACCATCACCATGCTTATTCTCCAAGTGTACATGTCCCCTTTAACACCAAGATCATATAACTAGCATTTATCCAGAACTTCACGAAAACTAACCATCTAAGCTTCCTTTCTTGACTTGCCTCCTTTCTTTTCAGTACTGAATAGGATTTCATTGAAATCCCCACACACACACCATGCATGTTGAAAATCTGGTTTCAAATGTTCCAAGAGGTCTTAAGCTTCTCTTTTTGCAACATCTAGGTGGCCATAAAATCTCTTTAACATCCACTTTACCTTAGTCTCCTCATCAGTAATCCATGCACTTATATGTCTCTCGGAGTAGTTGTTAATCTCCACCTGGCACTCAGACTTCCAACATAAGGCTAAACATCCACTTTGGCCTTTAGCATCCACCACAAAACATCCATCATACCCCAATCTCCATTTTAGAAAGTTAAATTTGCTTGCACATAACTTTGTTTCCGTAAGGAAAACAAAATTGGGTTGCTTATCCTTCACCAAGAGACAAAGGTCATGAACTGTCCGAGGGTTCCCAAGCCCTCGGCAGTTCCAACCTAAGAGAATCATTATACTTGGCGGGGCTACCACCTAGCCACCTCTTTATCAGTTTCTTTCTTCTCTTCTGCATTATCACAAACACCCCGCAAGCGTTTTCAACAACCTTGGTTTTGTGCATTATATTCTTCCTCAATTAAACTTCATTTCCCTATCCCTCCCAGCACCTCCTCACCTGTACTTTTTTCCTTCCCTCTAGCCCTTCTCTTCTAGCTTCGAGTAGAATAACCACCAAGTATTGCCCTCCCCATATCTGTCTTAGCTTCCCCTCCTCTTTTTTCAACGGAATGTTTTCTGTCTTCAAACCCTCAGACCGACTTATCTCACCTAGCCCACTATCGTTACTAACTTCATGAACTGGGCACGTTTGCATACAGCCAACCAGCCCATTATCTTCAGTTGTACAAGAGGTCATTGCATTCGCCCCCTTTTTAGCATGCTCACCCTTATCTATCGTATTATGATAGGGATCCCTTCCCATAATTCCCGCGCCCGTATTAGTGCAAGATTCCATAATCACCAAGGTCTCATCCTCAATTTGAACCCTATCAGTCTGACCCAACGTATCTTCGGAAGCAATTGAATGCCCCATATTCTCGCTATCCTCATCATCCCTCGTATCCCGTACGTTTTTTAAATTTGAATTCAATTTCCCGTAACTGACTCCCCCTTCCACGGCTTTCCTTCCCTTTGCCTCCGCCCCTGCCGGTATTAGTGAAACTCCATCGGCCATGGACGATACAAGATATGGCACCTTCCAGTACTCATGGAAAGAGTTCTTTTCATACCTATGAAAACTCCCACCTGAGTTCCACTTCTATGTTGATTTTTCATGTAACCAAGCACCGAACTATGCTTGATCACTTGCATCCCTTGATCTTGTTCTTCCATCCTTCGGGCAATCATTTGTTGCATGCACTATTCGACCACAAGTAATACAAGTCTAAGGGACTTTTTCGTAACCTAATGGAATCCATACACGTTTACCTTGGACATTAACAGTACGCCCTCTCTCAATCACCTTTGTTAAGCATAACTCAACCTTAAGGAGAAGAAAACTCCCCCATCCCACTCCATCATCAAGGACATCCACCTCAATGAGTTTACCCAATGAATTCCCAATACACGATCCACACTTCGCATCCATATAAGGCATTGGCAACTAATGTAGTTGCACCCAATATTGTTCATACTCAAAATTCATTAGTTGCAGCTGTGTGTACGCATCAAAATTCTTCATAACTAGTATAGAATTGTCAAAGAGCCACGACTGTTCCTCCATAACTTTCTGTTTATCCGCTTCCGTTTCAAACGTGATGATAAAGAGATTTTTCTGATATTCCATGAAGGATGTCGCCTTACTGATCTTCCACTCCTTCCCCATTGTCGAACTTAATACATCTCTTTTAATGCTCCTTTCCATCCATACCTTGCCCACCACATTGCGATCTCCTTTTCTTTTCACCTATTATGGAATCTCTTCTTCCAATTCCAACGTATCATCCTCTTCCTCAATCAGTCTCAAGCACTTCCATTTGTCTGCAATCTCCTCCACGCTATTCCAAATACTATGAATAACCCAAAGGCAGAGCCTTTGATTACCAACTTCTCCTCTTCCTCTAGAGAGAAAGAGAGAAAAATAAATGTATTTTTAAATGCTTCTTTTATTTTTGAGTGAACTTCTACTCCTTGTTTTAAAATCCATCAAACTTGTCCATCTATTAGAAATCATCTAGCACAACCATCGTCATTTTCATTATTTCATTAGTGATCAATCAATTAATAGAAGACCATATTCAAATTTCAAACTAAAATATTCAAAACTCTCAACCTTGAGTTTGAAAGGTATGTTAGGGGTAATATCAAGTAAAGCATTTGACATCATTTTTATAATGATCAAGATATTTATTTTGTCTCATATTCATGTAATGTTTCTATAAATAAGAGCTATACTTTGTGTTTGGCATAAATATCTGCTTCAAGTGAGAAAATAATGATGGGCGCTAATGATGGTACTAAATGCACGCTATATAAAAGTAAAAGGCAATTTCCAATTTTATGTAATTTTCTACAGAGATAACCTCCAACTTCTCTCTAGAAAAAACTCCAAAACTTCAAAACAGCTTGAGGGGGGTGGGAGCTTTGGCTCCTCACCCCCTATCACTTCTTTCCTGCCTTTGTTTTTGCGTTTGTTTTAAGTTTTTTTTCAGGTCTAATAAATGAGGAACACTCATGATCTCAGTCTAAATTCCTGCAAAATACGTCCGTTTCAGATCTGTTTCTTGCCCCACAACCTAACTATATGCATGCACGGTGCCGGGTGAGGAGATGAGCAGATGAGCCGCACGGCGAGGGACGGTAGAAGAGGCACCTGTGGTCTGGCAGTGATGGTCGAGATGGAGCCGCTTGTGGAGACTAGGAAGACCAGGCGATAACGCTTCAATGGTGTGGGTGCCACGAAGACGATGCTCTAGAGACGGTGCTCGTGGTGAAAGGCCGGTGCTCGTACATAGAGAGAAAGCCGTTGCTGCTTGTGGTGGGCGACGGGAGAAAAGAAACGAAGATCGGGTGTAGGAGAAGTAGGAAAAGAAAGAAAAAAGAAAAAAGAAGAAACGAAAAAAGGAAAAAAGGGGGGCGGCGCAATTGATAGTGATGAAACCCTAAGGGTCTTCCCACTTGCAAATAGGCTGGTCTTTTTTTTGTTTAAACTGGGCCATGTGTTTTGTTCGGTCCATGTGGTATTTTTAGATGTGTTTTTAGTTTTTTTCTATGTTGGTGGTTTAATATTAGAAAAGAAACAATAAGAAATAGGCTATTGGACTTGGTGTCCATAGCTGTAGAGTCTCGTTCCTCTTTTGGGAGGAGTCGGAGAGGTAGTAATCTTCCTCTTGGGGAGGATGAAGATAGTACTTCTCTTTTTTGGAAGAGAAGGCGTTTGGTTTGTTTTCATAGAGCGCTCATCTCTGTTAAGAGAGAGTTTTTTAGAAGTTAAGACAATGTTCATCACAAAGAAATTTGTGTGTGTGGGTGTACTCCAAAGTAGATGCATTAGTTTGGCTTGTAGTCTGGGTTTTTCCCAGTATTGATAAGTCATAGCTGTAACTTTGATTTATTGAATGACATGAAGTCTATTTCCATAAAAAAAAAAAATGCACGCTATAGGCGTCAAAAGGATAAAGGATGGCCAATGACATGGTCACGAGAGGTACACGTGATATAAAGCGATGCTTAAAGTTAAATAAAACGCATTGTTTAGGACTATGGGATAAGTCTCTTAGGAGGCCATTGCTGAAATTCAACCAGCGAAATCTATCTAGAACCGAGATTTATTCTGATAAGGTAAGTGCTGATGTCACACCCTCGCCAAAACGACACTATTAACTACAAAATCGTTCTCTCAAAGAGAATTGCACCATATGAGGCACTTCGATTCTTATAAAAACACCCCAAGTGTGTACCGCAATCACAATTTGACTTGATTAGGGTAACATATATATTCTTTTTGACTTAAAAGGCCGTTTGGATTGAGAGATGAGTTGAGATGGTCTGTGAATAGTAAAATAAAATATTTTTAGAATATTATTTTTTAATATTATTATTATTTTAAGATTTGAAAAAGTTGAATTGTGTATTATATGTTTTGTAGGAATTTGAGAAAGTTGTTTTGGGATTTGAAAAAAAACTTATTATATTTTGTTTAGGAATTTGAAAAATTTATAATGATAAAGATGAGATAAGTTCCATTTGAGTGTGTATATATTCATTAGTTTGGTTTCCTTAGGCGAACTTGATTGAGGAATATTGAATTAATGAAAACGCAAAATGTCAACAAACTTTCAAATGGTTGCCTTTTCTATTCTTTTTTTTTTTAAGGTTCCCCTCTTTTAATGTGACACTCGGCCCCTTCGATGTTTTTTTTTTCTTCCTTCTTTTTTCCCGCCAAGCCCCGACAACTACTAGCCTCCTCCAAACTTCCCCATGTTTCACGCAGCCACAACACCGAGTAAAGCCTCCCACGCTAATTTCCATCCCAAATCTCAACTCCCTCTCCTTTGTTTTCTTCTTCTTGGTCTCTCTTTCTCAATTTTTATTTCCACGTTCTCTTCTACTCTCCTCAAACCGCCAGCCTCCATCTAACACAACCACCCCCACCGCATGCTCCTCTGCCAACAGCCTGATCTTCTCCGCCGTTAAACACCATGGAAATAGTCCAGGCGCACGGCCAACTCAAGCACAAATCTCTGTTTTAGACAACTCAAAACAGTATGTATGGCTCAACATCTTGGTATTCAAAACTTAACGATTGAATCGGATTCTCAAGTAGTGGTAAACTGGCTTAAATCTGGAGTTTGTAATTTCTGGTACATGTGGGACTTTTGGGAAGAGATTCAACTATTATTCCAGCTTCTGAGTTGCAGCATTTCTCACATTTATAGGGAAGCTAACATGGTAGCAGATTTTCTACCAAAAGAAGGTGCAGGTGGCAAGATCAAAGAGTTTGAAGGAAATAATGTTGGCCTTGGACGTTTACTTGTGCTCTTGCGAACAGATGCGTTGGAATTACCTTATTTACGTTTGAAGTCCTAGAGTAGTGTTTTTTTTTTTTTTTGTTTGGTTGCACGGGATGGTTTTATTGATTTTATTATTTCATTGGTTTTGGAATTTTTTACCACAGTATTCTTCCGCCATAAGTGAGGGCTTTTAATAAATTTAGGAGGGGGTCACTCTTGGACATGTAACCGCTCTCTCTTTAAAAAAAAAAAAAAAANCCAAGTTACCCCACACCAATATCAAACCGAGCCGATCACGTATGCACGACCCTCTTGAGTTCCTCGCGAGGAAGCCCATCGGACGTCACCACCCAACCACTGTCAACCCACACACAAACACTGTTTCCTAGCCACCCTGTCCAACCGCCTTCACCCAATGCAACCTCTGTTCTTGCCCCACACGAAACCGAGAATCACCGTGCAAAATGGACGCAACCCATGCGAAGGCCCTTTGTGTTTATAAAACAAAAACAGAGCAAGTTTTCTTACTCAGCCCCCCACCGTGCACTATTGTGACACCACCATTGGAAGGTTCCCACGTTGCTAAGTGTTTCAAGGATACACACAGACGAATCACCATAGCCCCTCACCTCCACGCTTCACACTCAGTAGCCACATGGACGTGCCGATGTCAAGCTTCCTCTCTCATGTTATTTCTCTCTCCATCTTCGTGCTCTCCCTATCTCTCTCATCAATTGTTCTCCCCCTCCCATGGTGCCCTGCAGCCGCTCCCAGCCACCATGTCGCCGTTGCGTTGCTGCCTCTCGCTCTCTCTCAGTAAAAATATTTTTCCCCCGACGTCTAGCTCTTCTCAAGTTTTTTTCTTTCTCCATAAACGTATATTGCTTTGTAAAAATTATTTGGGCTGAGTTTATCTTAGATCATGGGCTGTTTACGTACTGGTTTCTTTTTTTTTTTTTGGAGTGGGTTATGTTATATTATTATGAAGTTAAACCTGTATGTTATTGGGTTGGACTCGGGATCTAAATTATTTTGGGTCGGGTAATATTTTTATTGCGGCGACTATTTCATTATTTTGATTGGGTTGGGTTTTATTTTCTTAAATAGATTGGTGATTGAGTTGAAATTACGTTAAGTAAATTAAGTAGATATTGATGGTATTTTAGGGTTATGAGAATTTTTGGTATTGAGGAATTAAAAAGGTTAATTTTTAGCACTTCAGGTTTAAATATCAAGATATGTGTTTGACCTGAAATTTACAGAAATTACGTGATTATTTTATAGGTGATGATTTATATTTGTTCGGCATTGTTGAAGAGAATTTCTGAAAAACTAAGAAGTCCAGGTAAGCGGGGTTCCTATGCTAGATTTGCATAAAAAGAAAATGAATTTAGGTTGGTTTATAAAAGTGTGCATGTTGTTCTTAAAAATAAAAGGTGAAAAAAAACCTCAGTATATGTTTTGCATTCACTCATGAGAGATGTATGAAAGAGAAAGAAATGCTTTTGACATAAATAGTATAGACATGAGCAATATTTGACATGTTTTTGAAATGTGCAAAAGAGCGAATATGAAAATTGAGATTTCTGTACATATGATATGAAAATGATTTGGATCTATTTTTTTGATCAAATGGAAATTATATGAATATATTCAGCACGTGGTTTGATATCATATGGATATGAAAAACCTTTGGCATACTTATCTATTTTTATTCTGATTCTGAATGTGGTTCTGATATGATGATACTGGTTCACGTGATATGATTGGTACCAACATGATATGATATGATATGATATGAGTGCACCCACTTTAGAAATAAAGTGGTCTTTTATGTGTTCTTTCCTGTGTGCACACTCGGGACTCCGAGATTGAAAAAATGAAAGTTTCACAATATGATATTGTCTGGTTTGGCCACCGGGGATAGCACAACCCTACCACGAGGGTTAAACATGGTATATGATATAATATGATACGATATGATAAGATGAAGATGTTCAGTTATGTTATGCCAAAGCGTTTTTGAATATGAAATAGATCTTTGAATACGAACAATTGTTTTTTTTTTTTTAAATATGAAAAGGGTTTTTGAATATGAAATGGATCTTTGAATATGGACAGTTGGTTTTTGAATATGAAAATGGTCTTTGAATATGAAAAATGTCTTTAAATATGAACAATTGGATTTATTTATTTATTTTGATAAGGATACCATCTTCATTAAAAATAAGCAAACGATTACATAGACTTGTCCACCCATACTACCTGTTGGATGAAATTAGGGCACGAGTGCCACCAAGTTACAATATTTCTACAAACATAGCATGTCTAGCTAGATTGTGAGCAACTCCATTACCCATCCCTACATGCTTAATAGAGCAACAACGAAATCTGGCCATAAGAAGTTTTGTTTCCCTGATTAAATTCCCCAATAGAGACCAGGATTCCTCCTCCTCCTCCACTTGTTGAACCATCATGAGGGAATCGCTTTCAAGGATAACTTCGTCGATACCTAGCGGGAGACAAAGTTGCAGACCACGCAGCATTGCAAGGAGTTCTACTTCCGCTGGGTCATTGACTTCGGACTCTGTTTTACTCGCTGCCAATATGACCTCCCCTACTGCATTGCGAAGGATAATACCAACTCCTGCTCTATGTTGATCTTTAAAGATGGCCCCATCAACGTTGAGCTTCAGCACTCTTGTAGGTGGTTTCTCCCACCTCACTAGCTGTTTTGCCTCTCGTTCAGATGAATTCTTCTTTCTCGGATGTGATTTCAAAGTAGATAGGGCATGTTCCATAGCTTGTTTCGGTAGTTACACCTTCCCCTCAAGTACCTGCTAGTTTCTCCAATACCAAAAGCCCCATGCCATCATGATGATCTTGTCTAAATGTTCCTTCCTATCGCCTTCACATATCTGGTACAAAATATCCTTGAAGCTTTTATGTCTCTCCAAAACAAACACCAGAGGAAAAAGTGGAGACTTATTCCAGCAGCCTGCCAGTTGAGGGCAAAAGACTAGAGCGTGGGCAAAACTGGCATAAAACATTTGAAACCACTCTCCGCTGCCTTAAATTAAGCCACGTAGGTAAGCTTTCCTTACAGGCTCGCCAAGCAAAGATCTTCACCCTGTGGGGAATCTGTAGACTCCATATTGCTTTCCACACTCCTTTCTCTTGTCTCGCGGAAGAGCTTTCCCCCTCCTCCTTAGCTTTGTCCATATCCTTGATCATTCGGTAGCCGCTCCTCACACTGAATTTACCATCCTTTGATGCTCCCCATATCACTTTATCATCACATTCATCTACTCCCAGATTAATCTTCAATATTTCTGCAGTAACCTGTGGTTGAAAGAACCTATTCAACTTTTCCAAGTCCCATCGTTTTGTATATGGATCAATAATGGAAGAAACAGTATCTCCCTCGTTACCATACTTAGATGTCAAGGGGCTAAAGCTGGATGGGATGAAACCCAGTATCCAGTAGTCAAGCCATAATCTAATGGAACGTCCATTGCCCACCCTCCAAATGCATCCTACTTTCAGCTTGTTCTTTGCTTCCCATATCCCTTGCCATGCGTATGAGGGCTGTTTGCCTAAGCCTGCCTCTAGGAAGTTGCCATGAGGGAAATACCTTGCCTTGTATAACTTATGCAGCAGCGAGGACTTCTCTTGCAAGATTCCCCATCCTTGTTTGGCAAGGAGGGCCTTATTAAAATATTTAAGATCCTTAAAACCCATACCCCTTTTAGTTTTTGGGAGACACAACTGTGACCATCCAACCCAGTGAATTTTTCTTTCATGCGCTTTCTGACCCCACCCAAAACTAGCCATAAGTTGCTCTAACTCATTGCACAGTGTCTTGGGTAATTTGAAGCAACTCATAGAATAGGTGGGGATGGACAAAGCCACTGCTTTAATTAGAATCTCCTTTCCTCCCTGAGATAATACTTTGTCCTTCCAGCCTAGTAATTTTTGCCAGACCCGATGCTTGATATCAGAGAAAACTTCGCACCGTGCTCTTCCTGTCATGGGGGGCAAGCCTAAATACTTCTCGTGGTGGGAATTCCCTTGCACACCCCAGAATGCCATGATGTCCCTTCTCTGTACTGCATCAACATTTTTGCTGAAAAACAATGAAGTTTTGTCTCGGTTTATCTTCTGATCAGATGCATATTCATATTGTTCGAGTAGATGATGAATGTTCTCATTTTCCTGCATTGTGGCTTTACAGAACAGCAGACTATCATCAGCAAAAAGGAGATGGTTTAACCGAGGGGCTCCTCTACAAACCCTAACACCAGTGACCAAGTGACTTAACTCGGCTTTGCGTAACAAGGATATCAAGCACTTAGCGCTCAATAAGAAAAGATATGGTGACAAAGGATCACCCTGGCGGAGGCCTCTCGAGGGGAAAATTGGTCCGTTAGGATCCCCGTTAAAAAGAATAGAGTATGATACAGTTCGGACACATCTCATAACCAAATTAATCCACTTGGAATGCAACCCTAGCTTGTACATGGTATGTTCAAGGAAATCCCATTCTAATCGATCATAAGCTTTACTAATATAAAGTTTAATGGACATAAAGCCAGTCTTTCCCGCTCTCTTCCTCTTTAAAAAATGTACAACTTCACGAGCCACGAGAACATTATCGGTAATTTGCCGTCCTGGTACAAAAGCACTTTGAGAGTCTGAGATAATGTGTGGAAGGACAAGTTTCAACCTGTTGGCTAGGACCTTTGCCATCAACTTATAGGCTACATTGTAGAGGCTAATGGGACGGCAATCCTCGACCTTCACTGGCTTCTTCTTCTTAGGGATTAATGTGACATGAGTATGATTGAGAGAGCAGGGGAACATACCAGTATTCAAAGCCATCAGGACTGTAGCTGTGACTGACCACACAACTATATTCCAGCATTTCTGAAAAAATAGAGGTGACATTCCATCCGGGCCAGGCGATTTTGTAGGGTGCATTTGTTTAAGGGCTCTCTCAACCTCCTCCCCCTTGAATTCCTGATCAGCATTTGGTTCATGTCTTCTCTCACTCGACCATCTAATTCATCCAAGCAATCAAGTCCTCTATCCAAAAAAGCTTGTTGTGCTGACATTGAGTATATATTCTGAAAATACCCGAGAATCGTACTATCTCTTCGGTCCCCTACCTGCTAGATTCCGGCATCTGCTAGATTCCGGCATCATCAAACACCCCTTCAATCTTATTTTTACATCTCCGTTGTGAAGCTTTGTGATGAAAAAATTTTGTATTCTGATCCCCATCTTTCAACCATAGGGACTTTGATCTCTGGCACCACATTATCTCCTGCCTCTCCAACCAGCATTGGAGATTCTCCCGAGCTATTTTTTGTTCCTCCATTCCGAGCCCTGTGGGATCTACCGTCTGTAGTTGTTGGAGTGTATCCCTAGCTCGTTGAATATTTTTAGATACATTCCCGAAAGTCTTGAGATTCCACGCTATAAGCCTTCTACTGCAGCTATCAATATTGCGCATTAGGCAACTAAAGTCCATTACGGACATCGCTCCCTTCCAAGAATCTGTTATGATCTTCTCGCACTCCTCCGATTCTGTCCACATAGCTTCAAAGTGGAAAGGTCTTCTTCTTCTCTTTGACTGAGGACGACCATCTACATGCAGTATCAATGGGACGTGGTCGGAGTAGGCAGCTACCCCATGAACAACTCTTGCAGAAGGGAAAATACTGCACCATGCCAAATTTGCCAAAACTCTATCCAGCCTTTCACAGATTCTGGCTTGGGGCTCTCTACGGTTACACCATGTATACGGGGTACCTTCGAAACCCAAATCCTTCAGTTGACATTCATTCACCATATTTCTGAAAGCAGCCATCTGCCGCTCAGACCGCTCTCGGCCCCCTGCTTTCTCCTTCCTATTTAGAATTTCGTTGAAGTCTCCCATTACCAACCAAGCCTTACCTTCTTCAACTACCTTTAAGGATCTCAGCATACTCCAAGTCTCCTCCCTCCGAGCTGCATCTGGGTGCCCATACATGCCCATAACAGACCACTTATTCGTCCCCCTCTCTGCGGTAACACATGCACTGATATGGTGCTTTGAAAAACTCGTAACTGAGATGTCCAACTCAGAATGCCATAGCAGAGCGAGCCCTCCACTACGTCCGTCACAGTCCACTGCTAAACAGCAATTAAAGCCCAAACTGTGTTTTAAATTTTGCATACGACTAGCTAGTAACTTAGTCTCTTGTATGAATACAAGATCAGGAGCTTCTTTCCGAATTAAATCTCGAAAAGCACGAACTCCCCGGGGGTTCCCAAGCCCCCGGGAGTCCCAGCTTAACATCCTCATGGCCCCCAACGGGGCTGCTGACCAGCCTTCACCGATAATACATGAATGCTTGTAGCACTACTTTGTTCCACCTTTAAATGCTTATGAGTATTCTGCTGGACGTCTGAAGCATGCACTCCCCCTCATGGAACTCCTCTCTTCGGGTTTAGTGCCTTGGTGTGGTGGGCCTTCGTCCCCTCCTGCCTCTTGGTCTCACGGGTTGGGCTATAGAGTGGGCTAAGGGGCACTCCTCAAGAACCCTGTCATCTACGGCCCTCGAAGAGCCCATTTGAAGAGATGCAGCTGACTCTTTCCTTAATAGTGTATCTGCTGCCAAGTTATTTTCTGCAGACACATCTTCAAGGTCCACGAGTAATTTTCTATTCATATCACTGCTTCCCGCCTCTGCATGAGCTCCCATAGAGGAAGGTGTCAGGACCTCTTTTGATCTGTCCCAGCTGTTGGGAACCTTGTTTTGGTGAAAAGTAGCTGCACCTAGCGTCGACACCCTTGCAAGACAGGCAACATGAGCAGCAGGAGGGCTAGTAGCTTCGTTGACTTCTCCGGCCATCGACATCGATCTTACCGCCCTCGTCGATTGAGATGCTGTCATCGGAGGGAGGATCTTTCCATAGGAGTCACCCACTCGCATCCACTGGCCAAACGGTAGTCCCGTCTCTTCACTTTGATCAGACCTTAACTTCCAGGATGGGTAGTCTCTGTGGCTGTGACCAAGAATTGGAAACATGCATAGCAGAATGTAGGTAGTTGTTCATAGATAAATCTCACCCAGCAAGATCCAAGATGTCCTAAGTTAACTCTCTTTCCCCTCATTAACGGTTTGGTAACATCTAACTTTACCTTAACAAGTAGAAACTCACCCCAAGCCGCTTTTCCCTCCTTAGCATCCACTTCTTCAACTACGCCAATAGCTTCTCCTATGAGACGTCCCACCCTCTTCGTCATTGCATTTAGAGGGAGATCATATATCCGTATCTAGAAAGAGGCTTCAGTAAGACGGATCTGGGCCACACGTAGATCGCCCTCTAACTCCTTCATAAAAACCAGATTTTTATCAAACGACCAAGGGCCCTCCCTGCGGATTCTATCCCGGTCTCTTTCATCCTCAAATTCCACCAAGACCAGAGAGGGTCCCAAGTTCCTGAACGAAATTCTCTTAACTGGCTTCCAAATTTTGCGCATTGTTTGCTTGAAAGCTTCTCTATTATAATGATGTTCGGTAAGCAAAGAGATAATCAAACATCTCTCCCCCCGGATGATGGTATCCTCCAGTAACTCAGACTCTACTACAACCTTTTCACTTTCCTTCTCAGACAGTGATAGTCTGTTATACAAAGCAAAGTTTTTAATACCATACCGTACCGGCCGATATTTGCCGTACCAGCCAGTCGGTCGGTACAGAAAAGTGTCCGTTTCGTACCGCCCAAAATACCAAGTGTACCAGCCAGTATTTTATTTTTCGGCCAAAATATGTGTTTCAGCCGGTACCCAATTCTGCATCTCAGCAGCAGCTTAAATCGATGGCACTTTTGAAATTTCAGTTAACTTTTAGGGGCATTTTCAAACTTTCACGTATTAGGGTTCAACAAACTCAAAGTTCTTCTTCTTTTCTCTACCGAAATCCATTTGTGCCACTGCCGAAATCTAACTCTGCGTTCGAAACCAAGACCTTGAGCCCGAGTTCCTTCAGCCGACAGCAGCTCGCGCAGTCGTGTGGGTGCACGTCGCCATCCTTCGTCCTCGCCGTCCACCGCCGTCTGGGTGCACGGTATTAAATTTTATTATTATTTTGATTTTGTCTTCAATTAATCATAAAGATGTTTTATTTTATATTATATTTTTATAGTGTTTGTTTGTTTTTACTTTAAGTTCTACATTGTATCTATGATTTTATAGCTTGGTGCACGGTTTACCCCTTATTATTTCGAATCTTTGATACTATATATACCTTCACGTACTCTAAAATAAACATCTCTATTCTCTGCTGGAAATTTGATAAAGATATTGTAACTATATAACTAATTATTAAGTTGGGGAAATTATATGTAAATTAAGTCTTTATAAAGTTTTAGCCTTTCGAATGCAATCCGATCATATCAATAATTAATTATGTATTAACTTAAATAATTTCACTATAATTAAATAAAATCTGTGATAGAAAAAATATATATATCCATGTTCAAGTATTGAAATTTGAACATGTTAATTTTAATTTTACTTAATTATAAGTGTTAATTTTTTTTACTTTAATAGTTAAAAATATCTAGTTGTCAATCAACCGGTGGTATACTTCAACTCCAATACTTGTTCCTATAAGATCAGAAGATCCAGCATGGGCCCATGCACGTACAGTGCCAGGGGCAAGAAATAATACTGAGTGTTTATATTGCAATAAAGTAATTAGAGTTGGCGGGATCACTCGGTTGAAACATCATCTAGCTGGGATTCCAGGCGATGTAGAAGCATGTAAAAAGGTCTTTGAAGATGTGAAATGGCAAATGAAAGAGTTGCTTGATGAAATGGAAAAAAAACAAATAGAAGAAAAGAAAAATAATGTCAGAGATTGGAGGCGATATAGATTTAATATCTAATGATATTGATGATTGTAATAGTATGGAGGGACAGTCTCAGCCTTCAAAAGGTAAGGGGAAGTCGAAAGAATCTGGAACTGGAAAGTCAGTGGGGGGATTGAGTAGATTTTTTGCTTCAAGAACAACTCTTGGGGCCCAACCTTCAATTAAGAGTTCTATGTGTTCAAATGAGATGATTGTAAAAGCAAAGATGTCTGTAGCACGCTGGTGGTATGATGCTAATCTGCCTTTCAATGCAGCTCAATCTAAGTTTTATCAACCAGCTATAGATGCCATGACTGCTATAGGGCCAGGATTCAAGGGCTCTTCTTTATATGAGTTGAGAGGAAATTTGTTAAAGATGGCTGTGGATGAGGTTCAAGATTATTTGCAACAAATTAAGAAGGTTTGGAATGAGACTGGTTGTTCACTAATGGTAGATGGTTGGACAAACCAGAAGCAGCAATCCATAATCAACTTTCTAGTTTATTGTCCAAAGGGTACAATGTTTTCGAAGTCTATTGATACATCTGGTCTTAGAAAAGATGCTGANGAAGGGTACAATGTTTTTGAAGTCTATTGATACATCTGGTCTTAGAAAAGATGCTGAAACATTGTTTAATATCTTTGATGAGGTTGTTCAAGAAATTGGAGCTGAGAATCTTGTGCAATTCATAACAGACAATGATGCAAGTTATAAAGCTGCAGGAAAGAAGTTATAGCAGAAGTATGGCTCTTTCTACTGGTCTCCATGTGCAGCTCATTGCATAGACTTAATGTTGGAGAATTTTTCTGATCCAAGATATTTTCTTCTTATTCATCTACTATAAAAAAGGCAAAAAAGATAATAAAGTTCATCTATAACCATGGTTGGGTTTTAGCATTGATGAGAAAAGACTTTACCAAAGGTCATGATTTGTGTCGTCCTGCAATTACAAGGTTTACGACAAATTTTTTAAGTATCCAATGCTTGCTCTTGTTTAAGAAAGAATTTAGACAAATGTTTACTTATCATAAATGGATTGCATCAAGTCATTCTAAGAGCAACATAGGGAATGAGATAGCTAGGATCATTGTAAAAGATAAAGAGTTTTAGGCTCAATGTCAATTTATTGTTAAAATTAGTGAGCCTTTGGTTCATGTTCTACGACTTGTTGACAGGGATGAGAAGCCTGCAATGTGATACTTGTATGATGCAATGGAAAGAGCCAAGGAGAATATAAAAGTAAGATGCAATAATAAAGTTAGTGTATTCAGTCCATTCACCAGGATCATTGATTCTAGATGGGATAAGCAGCTTCACAGTCCATTACATGCAGCGGGTTGTTTTCTTAACCCTGGAATTTACTATAGCCCCAATTTTAAAAGTAAAAATGATGTTATAAGAGGCTTCAATAGCTGTGTTATGAAGATGGAACTTGATCCCGATAATCAAGACAAGATCATTACAGAACTTGACTTGTATAAGAATGCAGTAGGTGAGTTTGGACATTCTTTAGCAATCCGCCAGCGTGATAAGATTAATCCAAGTATTATCATTTGTTAAATAGTGTAACTTTGTGGTTTAAATTTAATCTTATTTTATTTTTACTTACATTTAATTAATAATTTATAATTACATTATTTTTATAGTTGCATTGTGGACCTAATTTGGTTGCAAGGTCCCAACACTTCAAAAGTATGTTGTTCGAGTACTAAGTCAATGTTGTAGTGCAACTGGATGTGAGAGAAACTGGAGCACATTTGATTTTATTCATTTGAAGAAGAGAAATAGATTAGTGCATAAACGTTTGAATGACTTAGTATTTGTTCGTTATAACTTGAAGCTGCGAGAGAGGTAAATTTTTTTAATACTAATGTTTTTCATTGTTGAAAAATATATAACATTTTCACTTATGTTTGATTTTTTTTTTTACAGGAGCATAAAAAAGGGAAGAGATGCTTTAAATCCAATCAATTTTGAAAACATTGACTTGATGGAGGAATGGGTGGGTGAAGAATCTAAGCTTCTTGATGGAGAAGATTTGGATTGGACAAGTATTGAGGAGCCATTAGCCTCACTAAATGAGGAACATGATGATAATGTTGGTGTTGATGTTGATGAAGGTGGTGACGTTGATGAAAATATTTTGATTAAGATGTCGAATCTTGATCCTTATTGCCTTTTTGATGAGGATGAGTGATTTTTTATGATGGTAGTGACGTTAATGATTTTATAATGATAATGTTGATGTTTATATTAGTTGTAACTTAAAACTTAAGACTTGTATTCAAAAGTATTGAGTTTATGTCTTATTTTGTTGTTATTTTATAAGACAGTTAATACTTGTATACATATAATTTATCCAAGTATAAACTATTCCGAAACAAAATGGTACCGGTACCGAAATGGTATTGGTTTCGGTACAGGTACCGAAATGTTATCCCGAAACGGTACACGAAACGGTATCGGTATCGAAATATTTCGTTGTAATACCCTGCTCCTTCCTTCCTTCTTTCTGACGTAAGTAATTACGTCTGATGTGACAGCCCGTTCCTTCTCTCTAGTGTCTAAGAGCCTCGTTATGCGTGCCAGACATCGATGGCGTGTTTTTAAAAGATACTACGTGATTTCTAAAGCTAGCTTTGTGTTTTAAAGTTATGTGTATTTTAAAACCCCAGCCCCTCTCTCTTTTCCCTCACTTTTTCCCTCCCCTTTCTCTCTCCTCCCTTTCCTTCTGCATACGACGTACGCGAGCCCCCTCCCACGCCGAACGACTCCAGCCCCAGCCCAGTGCCGCCATGTGCCGATGAGCCTTACTGCATGTCCCACCGGCACCGCCTCCCCATGTCGGCCTCTTCCTCCCACGCTCTCTCCTCCTCCCTAGGCAGTGCAAGCCCGAACGGGCTTAGGAGTCCATGCGCCGCCGTGCATCGTTCTCCGGCGCCACCACCTCCATGGCAGCCTCCTCTGACACCGACCGGCCCCCTCTAGTGAGCTTAGCCCCTCCCATACAACCACATTCCTCCCATGCACGAGCACAAGCTCCTCCACGCACGGATTCACTGTGCAGCCACCTAGCACCGCCGTGCGCGGCCATCTCGACCACTGGACACCACCATGAGACTCCCCAGGTCCCCCCTTCCTCCTCCATTGAACCCACGGCCGGATGTCCTCTCCTCCACCTCCCGGTGTCCCCCTCTCCACTGCACAGGTTTAGGCTTCCCCGCCGCCGTACGCCGCCACCTACGAGAAGGTGACCGCCACCTTTAGCCTCCTCAGGCCACCACGAAGGCAACCGGACCACTGACGGCTCCGATCTGCCACCCATGGCTCCACACTCTCTCTCACTCTCCCACGGCACTCCTCTCCCTCACAATGCACAGCCACCACCGAGCCTCCCACGGCGCGTGACTGACCACCACTGTACACGGCGAGATCCGCTATGTTATGCCCCTTACCACCATCATCAAGGCCACCTTAGGCCCTTCCGAGACCACACCTAGCTATCCAAACGCCTAAATAGTCACTGTACGTTGTGTAGCCACCCCGTACGTTCCTTCCGACGTTATCGCTGTGACGACTAGCGAGCGACGTATGGGTTATCCCGTCGATGGTATAAATCTCTATCCCTCTCTATTTATTTTAGATACTAGCTAGTTGACTTGGTTGTGGACTGTGATGTTAGTATTATAGGGTTTGCTGTGCAGTATGGTGGTGTGAACTGTGATGTGAAATGTTGGGCATAGTTGGGATGTGTGCTGTGTAGTGTTGTGGACTGTGCTGTGAAGTGTGGTTGTGGTTTATCTGCCACAGTAGTGACGTGGCGTAGTGCTGTGAATGGAGTATACGTGGAGTATACTCTATGTAGTGAAACGATGCACCGTACGACATGTGTGCCGTATTGGTGATGTGGCAGAGTGTTGTGAATGGAGTACATGTGGAGTGTACTCCATTGTAGTGGGGCGATACACCATATGGCATGTGTGCCATAGTGGTGATGTGGCGTAGTTATGTGAAGGGAGTACACATGGAATGTACTCCACGTGGCGGAGTGACGTACCATACGGCATGTGTGCCATAGTGGTGATGTGGCCTAGTGCTGTGAAGGGAGTACACGTGGAATGTACTCCACGTGGTGGAGTAACGCATCATATGGCGTGTGTGCCATAGTGGTGATGTGGCATAGTGTGTGAAGGAAGTACACGTGGAATGTACTCCAGGTCGCGGAGCGACGCATCATATGGCATGTGTGCCATAATGGTGATGTGGCATAGTTTTATGAAGGGAGTACACATGGAATGTACTCCATGTGGCAGAGTGACACACCATATGGCTTGTGTGCCATAGTGGTGATGTGGCGCAGTGTGTGAAGGGAGCACACGTGGGATGTACTCCATGTGGCGGAGCGACGCACCATATGGCGTGTGTGCCATAGTGGTAATGTGGCGTGGTGTGTGAAGGGAGTACATGTGGAATGTACTCCATGTGGCGGAGTGACGCACCATATGGCGTGTGTGCCATAGTGATGATGTGGCATAACATGTGTGAAAGGAGTACATGAGGAATGTACTCCACGAGGTGCAGCGATACACCGTATGGCGTGTCGCGAAGATAAGGGTGATTGCGTAGTTGATGGGCGAAGAGCTTGATGTATGGTGTCGGGAACTGTGGAACAGTGTCCCGAAGTAGTAGAGATGTGGCTGTAGTCTGAAGTGACTAGTCTCGTTGTGTAATCGGCCTATGGCCCGGAGTAAGTGCAAAGTGGCTGGGAAATATTAGAGCAGTGCAGCGGAAGCATGATTGGGCAACGTCATGAAGTGACGTGGCCAAGTAGAAGTCATGCGGTGATGGGTTAGGATGTATGTGAGGTGACGTGATAGGGTCACGGTGTAGCTTGGGAATGGTCTCGAGCTATATGGCGTGACGTAAGATGTTGTGATATGGCTATAGTCTAAGGCGATGAGTGTCGCCGTGTAGTAGGCTTATGGCCAGGAGTATGTGCTAAGTGGCCAAGAAGTATTAGAGTAGTGCAACAGAAGCATGATTGGGCAACGTCATGAAGTGACATGGCCAAGTAGAAGTCATGCGGTGATGGGTTAGGATGTATGTGAGGTGACGTGATAGGGTCACGGTGTAGCTTGGGATTAGTCTCGAGCTATATGGCGTGACGTAAGGTGTATTTATGAACAGAGTCCCATCGTGTCAAGTGTTGGGATGAACTGTCAAGAGGTACGGCTAGCATGAAGAGTCGTGCTAGCATGGTTACGAGAAGGTTGGTAACTAAGTATAGCGTTCACCATACGAGCCTGTGACCAATGTATTAAATGATGGTCTTAAGGGATAAAGGGGTTAGGTACGCGTGTTATCTAGTTAAACGCACGTGCCGGACGGATTCACCATATGTAATGGGTAATCTGTCCTAAGTATGGTTACACGTTGCTCAAGCCTCAGAGTGGCTTGGAGTCGTGTAGCGCAGATGCATGAAGGTAATGATGAGGGTACTGTCTAAGAAAGGATGCGTGACTTAGTAAGTCTAAGGCATGCATCGGAACGTGGTTAACGAGAAGGATGAGACAGAGGTCTTAGTGTCTTAATCCTAAGGTGAATCATGGATTCACCCTAGCGAGTAAGCACTCGAAGTAGAATGTAAGGTTGAAAGAAATAGTGACCGTAATGGATCCCCGAAGGTCTTATCCTAGTAAGGGACACAAAAGGGCACGAGATAGAAGGATAGTGTTCTAAGTAAAGCATAGCTCTATTTCTAGTTTAGTTACCTATGCACTAGATAGAGAATAACGTTAAGGTTATGTATGCATGTAGGTGCCATCTGACACTCGCATGAATGGACTGCATGGCACCATATGGCGTGTGTGCTATAGTGGTGATGTGGCGTAGTCCCATGAAGGGAGTACACGTGGAATGTACTCCATGTGCGATGCACCATATGGCGTATGTGCCATAGTGGTGATGTGGCGTAGTCCTGTGAAGGGAGTACACATGGAGTGTACTCCATGTGGTAGAGCGATGCACCATATGGCGTGTGTGCCATAGTGGTGATGTGGCATAGCATGTGTGAAGGAAGTACATGAGGAGTGTACTCCATGAGGTGCAGTGGTACACCGTATGGCGTGTCGTGAAGATAATGGCGATTGCGTAGTTGATGGGAAGAGCTTGATGTATGGTGTCGGGAACTTTGGAACAGTGTCCCGAAGTGGCTGAGATGTGGCCTGTAGTCTAAGGTGACTAGTGTTGCCGTGTAATCGACTTATAGCCGGGAGTAAGTACGAAGTAGCTGGAAAGTATCAGAGTAGCGTAGCGGAAGCATGACTGGGCAATGTCACGAAGTGACATGGTCCATCAATAAGTCATGCTTGTGATGGATAAGAAGTTAGCGTAAGAGTGATGTAGTGGGAACGTCACCAGATGTCACGATGTGACAGGAGTACGTGAGGAACTGTACTCTTGATGAGTTGGAGATTGACGTATAGGTGACATAGCGGAATGTCAAAGGACGTGACAAGGTCATGTGACGTGTAATGGGTAATCTGTCTTAAATATGGTTACAAGGTGCTTAAGCCTCAGAGTAGCTTGGAGCCGTGTGACATGTATGGATGGTCATGAGAAGTAGAGTGAGCTAAGATACATGAATATAGTGATAGGGGTACTGTCTAAGAATGGGATGCGTGACTTAGTCAGTCTAAGTCATGCGTTGGAATGTGGTTAATGAGAAGAATGAGACAGAGGTTTTAGTGTCTTAATCCTAAGGTGAATCATGGGTTCACCCTAGCGAGTAAGCACTCGAAGTAGAACGTAAGGTTAAAAGAAGTAGTGACTGTAATGGGTCCCCGAAGGTCTTATCCTAGTGAGGGTCACGTAAGGGCACGTGATAGAAGAATAGTGTTCTAAGTAAAGCATAGCTCTATTTCTAGTTCAGTTGCTTATGCACTAGATAGAGAATAACGCTAAGGTTATGTATGCATGTAGGTGCCATCTGACATGCGCATGAATGGACTGCATGGTATGAAAGTAGCATGGAGTCCAGGTAAGTATTATGTTCATGCTCTTCTAGAGTTTTCTAAAGTATGAGAAAAAGAAAGATGAACGCTTTTCCGATGAAAGATACTTTACAAAAGGACATGAAAGATGCTTTTAAAGAAAGCATGTTAAGTATTGAAAGGTATAAGTATGTATGGCCCTTCCTCGGTAGCCCCTTTTTACGTACCCAAAAGTATTAATTATACGCATGTGAATGGATGACTATACGATGTATCTATTGTACGTATTTTCTAAAGAAAAGAAAAGAAGCTACGAGGCCCGTGCCCCAAGCTTCAAACCGATGCTTTGATCGACGTGAAGAAAGTGTTTTAAAACTGGTCCCTAAAAACCGATGTTAAAATGTCCCTACGAACTGATACTTTAAATGATGCCACGAAAAATGATGTTTAAGCCCATGCTTTTAAACGATGTTTTTCCATGACTGAACTGTTAAATGAAATGAAAAGATGATGCTCGTTTCTGCTCAATAATAGAGCAAAAACGAAATGAAATGAAAGCGTCAGCTCTTTAGAGCTGACACGGAATAAATGAAAGAATGAATGTATGAAAATACATAACGGCCACATGAATGAAAGGAAAGGGGTACCCAATGAATGAATGGGCAGGTTGCAATGCCGGGCAGTAGTATCTGGTAGTGCACCCAGTGTTGCACCCTAACGGAATGGGATTCCAACCCGCGGCCACGGGCAAATCCATCGGCCCAAAAGGCCGCTAACCCCAGCACCTAGGGCAACAACGTGCACCGGCCTGTGAAAGTGAAAAGAAAAGTAATGTATGAATGCATCGCATCTTCAAGAAATGAAGGCAGTGATGGGGGAACGTTTTACGAAAAGAAAAGCATGTTTGAAGAAGAAAGCCCCCATCTACTGATGTTTACGAACGAAAGCATGTATGCATATACGTATAGTATGTATGAATGATGAATGGATGAATGAAAACCTACGTTGCTATATTTTAACAGTATGAAGTAACGCTGAGTATTCGACTCATTTTAGTTTTTATGTGTGTCCCTCCCCCCATAGGAACTGAATGAGCAGTACGCTCAGAAGGGTCACGGCCAAAGGGAAAGAGCACGGAAGTCTAGACATGAAAATTTTGAATGTATGAAAGGCCTTTTTATATTGAGATTTATATTTTCCACTCCAAAACTCTTTTATCATCAAAGCCTATTTTATTTTATAACGTAGAGTCTTGCACCCTAGGAAGGACAGTAAAATGTTTTAAATCGGACAGTAATTCCCGTCGTCCTTTTCTAAAATATTTTGTAAAAAGACCCACCTCAAGGATGAGCGTTACATGTTGGTATTGGAGTCAGGTTTCAATCCTGGGACCTGTGGGTTATGGAGTCCAGGTAAGTGTTACGTTCATGCTCTTCTAAAGTTTTCGAAAGTATGTAACAAAAGAAAGAGAAACGCTTTTCTTATAAAAGACGCTTTACGAAATGACACGAAAGAAATTTTTAATGAAAGCATGCTAAGTATTGAAAAGTATAAGTATGTACGGCCCCTCCTCGGCAACCCCTTTTTATGCACCAAAAAATATTAATTGTATGCATGTGAATGGATGACTATACGATGTATCTATTGTACATATTTTCTAAAGAAAAGAAAGGAAGCCTCAAGACCCTTGCCCTGAACTTCAAACCGATGCTTTACGCGATGCGAAGAAAGTGTTTTAAAACTGGTCCCTAAGAACCGATGTTAAAATGTCCCTACGAACTGATCCTTTAAATGATGCCATGAAAGACGATGTTTAAGCCCATGCTTTTAAATGATGTTTTTCCATGAATGAACTGTTAAATGAAATGAAAAGATGATGCTCGTTTCTGCTCAATAATAGAGCAGAAATGAAATGAAATGAAAGCGTCAACTCTTTAGAGTTGACACGAAATGAATGAAAGAATGAATGTATGAAAATACGTAATGGCCACATGTATGAAATGAAAGGGGTACCCAATGAATGAATGGACAGATTGCAATGCCAGGCAGTAGTATCTGGTAGTGCACCCAGTGCTGCACCCTAATGGAATGGGATTCCAACCCGTGGCCACGGGCGAATCCATCGGCCCAAAAGGTCGCTAACCCCAACACGCAGGGTGTAACAAAGTGCACCAGCTTATAAAAGTGAAAGAAAAGTAATGTATGAATGCATCGCATCTTCAAGAAATGAAGGCAGTGACGGGGGAACGTTTTACGAAAAGAAAGTTATGTTTAAAGATGAAAAGCCCCCGTCCACTGATGTTTATAAAGGAAAGCATGTATGCATGTACGTATAGTATGTATGAATGATGAATGCATGAATGAAAACCTACGTTGCTATATTTTAATGGTATGAAGTAACGCTTACTGAGTATTCGACTCATTTTAGTTTTTATGTGTGCCCCTCCCCCCACAGGAAATGAATGAGCAGTACGCTCAAGAGGGTCACGGCCAAAGGGAAAGAGCACGGAAGTCTAGGCATGAAGATTTTAAATGTACGAAAGGCCTTTTTATATTGAGATCTATATTTTCCACTCAAAAACTCTTTTATCATCAAAGCCTATTTTATTTTATAACGTAGAGTCTTGCACCTTGGGAATGACAGTAAAATATTTTAAATCGGATAGTAATTCCCGTCGTCCTTTTCTAAAATATTTTGTAAAAAGTCCCACCTCAAGGACGAGCGTTACATGTTGGTATTGGAGCCAGGTTTCGATCCTGGGACCTGTGGGTTATGGAGTCCAGGTAAGTGTTACGTTCATGCTCTTCTAGAGTTTTCGAAAGTATGTAAGAAAACATAAAGAAATGCTTTTCTTATAAAAGACGCTTTACGAAATGACACGAAAGAAGTTTTTAATGAAAGCATGCTAAGTATTGAAAAGTATAAGTATGTACGGCCCCTCCTTGGCAACCCCTTTGTAAAAGACTCACCCCAAGAATGAGCGTTACATGTTGGTATCAGAGCAAAACCCAGGTTATGCTAGACTCTATAGCACTCTTTTCAAAAAAATAAAAGAGAGAAAATCATTTTCTAAAGGGAGGAAAACTTTTTTTCAAAGAAAGAAAACTTTTGAAAGGAAAACTGCATGTGAAGGAAAAGCTAGACTGGCGGCTTCCCAAGGCATGTCTCGTCTTGCAGTAAGTATAAGAAAGTATTTTACTTTAATGCTATGATGTTTCCAAAGTATGATTTGACTAATGCGTGCATGTCAGACTGGCAACTAGAAAGAGGTCATGATGTTAAATGCATAGAATGTAAGAGGTATCAGAGATTAAGCATGGTTAGAGGTTAAGGATAGATGATGGAACGTTAGGAATGAATGATGGAACGTTAGGACATGTAGAATTAGCTGCTAATTAAGGAATGAGCTGGAAACGATAGAGGGACCGTAATAGTTAAGAAACGCATGAACGACCATGAGCTAAGCTAGGACTGAGACGGAAGATGAGATGGCGACTTCAAGTTTGCTGGCAAGAGCCATGGATCGAAAGGCACGAGCATGACCTGATGGATGGGCTCAAGCAAATTGAGCGTGCCATGAGCACGCTGACGAAGGACTGACAAGACGTGAGGGCAAAAGTTACACGCAATGATTGACTAAGATCTAGACGTGCACAAAGGCGCGTGAAGATTTCGCGAAGGCTCATTCGCACTCCCCATCATAGAGATGGGTAAATCCTTAGGACATCACACAAATTCTTAGAATGTTAAGCAAATTCCAAGAACTTTAAGCAAACTCCGAGGACGGAATTTATTATAAGGAGGGTAGATTGTAATACCCTGCTCCTTCCTTCCTTCTTTCTGACGTAAGCAATTACGTCTGATGTGACAACCCGTTCCTTCTCTCTAGTGTCTAAAAGTCCCGTTATGCATGCCAGACATCGATGACGTGTTTTTAAAAGATACTACGTGATTTTTAAAGCTAGCTTTGTGTTTTAAAGTTATGTGTATTTTAAATGGAATATTCCTATCGTTATTTAACTAAATAATATTTTAAATAACTAAATTATAATATCTTTGAAGAGCTCCAAATATATTTTAATTGTGGGAATCCTTTTATATAAATGATTCCAGTTATTTAAAATATTACGTGATTTAAATAATGATGGAATCCTTAAATTAATTTAATGGCTTTATTCTCATAAATATGTTAACTAGGACTTCATCATTTTATTAATGATGAAGAAATATTATTTTAATTAATATTCTATCTTAAGTCCTCTCAGTGCTTTTAATTAAATAAACGTTTACGCGTTTTAAATCAATGTTTAAGGTTCATCGTTAGATCATTTCATAGACCCCCAAAGGATGCGTTTTAGTATAAAACCCAGCCCCTCTCCCTTTTCCCTAACTTTTTCCCTCCCCTTTCCCTCTCCTTCCTTTCCTTCTGTGTACGACGTACGCGAGCCCCCTCCCATGCCGAACTACTCCAGCCCCCAACCCGGCGCCACCGTGAGCCGGTGAGCCTCACCGCACGTCCCACCGGCACCGCCCCCCTCCAGCGAGCCTCCCCATGCCGACCTCTTCCTCCCACGCTCTCTCCTCCTCCTCCCTAGGTAGTGCAAGCCCAAACGGGCTTAGGAGTCCATGCACAGCCGTGCGCCATTCTCCAGCGCCACCACTTCCACGGCAGCCTCCCCTGCCACCGACCAGCCCCCTCCAGCGAGCTCAGCCCCTCCCATGCAGCCACCTTCCTCCCATGCACGAGCACAAGCTCCTCCACGCACGGATTCACTGTGTAGCCACCTAGTGCCGCTGTAGTGGCTGTAGTCTGAAGTGACTAGTGTCGCCGTGTAATCGGCCTATGGCCTGGAGTAAGTGCGAAGTGGCTGGAAAATATCAAAGCAGAGCAGCAGAAGCATGACTGGCCAACGTCACTAAGCAACGTGGTCGATTAAGAAGTTGTGCTTGCGATGGGTGAAGAGTTAGCGTAAGAATGATGTAGTGGGAACATGACGAGGTGTCACGATGTGACGGGAGTACGTGAGGAACCGTACTCGTGATGAGTGGGAGGTTGACGTATAAGTGATGTAGCGGAATGTCAGGTGACGTGACAAGGTCACAGTGTAGCTTGGGATGGTCTCGAGCTATATGGCGTCACGTAAGATGTTTTGATATAGCTGTTGGGAATGGTCTCGAGCTATATGGCATCACGTAAGATGTTGTGATATGGCTGTAGTCTAAGGCGATGAGTGTCGTGTAGTAGACTTATGGCCAGGAGTATGTGCTAAGTGGCCAAGAAGTATCAGAGTAGTGCAGCGGACGCATGATTGGGAAACGTCATGAAGTGTCGTGGCCAAGTAGAAGTCATGCGGTGATGGGTTAGGATATATGTGAGGTGACGTGATAGGGTCACGGTGTAGCTTGGGATTAGTCTCGAGCTATATGGCGTGACGTAAGGTGTATTATGGACAGAGTCCCATCGTGTCAAGTATTGGGATGAAATGTCAAGAGGTACGGCTAGCATGAAGAGTCGTGCTAGCTGGGTTATGAGAAGGTTGGTAACGGAGTATGGTGTTCACCATACGAGCCTGTGACCAATGTATTAAATGATGGTCTTAAGGGATAAATGGGTTAGGTACGTGTGTTATCTAGTTAAATGCACGTGCCAGACGGATAGGGTAATCTGTCCTAAGTATGGTTACACGGTGCTCAAGCCTCAGAGTGGCTTGGAGCCGTGTAGCACAGATGCATGAAGATAATGATTAGGGTACTGTCTAAGAAGGGATGCATGACTTAGTAAGTCTAAGTCATGCGTTGGAACGTGGTTAACGAGAAGAATGAGACAGAGGTCTTAGTGTCTTAATCCTAAGGTGAATCATGGATTCACCCTAGCGAGTAAGCACTCGAAGTAGAACATAAGGTTGAAAGAAATAGTGACCGTAATGGGTCCCCGAAGGTCTTATCCTAGTAAGGGACAAGTAAGGGCACGAGATAGAAGGATAGTGTTCTAAGTAAAGCATAACTCTATTTCTAGTTCAGTTACTTATGCACTAGATAGAGAATAATGCTAAGGTTATGTATGCATGTAGGTGCCATCTGACACGCGCATGAATGGATTGCATGGTATGAAAGTAGCATGGAGTCCAGGTAAGTGTTACGTTCATGCTCTTCTAGAGTTTCTAAAATATGTAAGAAAAGGAAAGATGAACGCTTTTCTTATGAAAGATGCTTTACGAAAGTACACGAAAGGCGTTTCTAATGAAAGCATGTTAAGTATTAAAAAGTATAAGTATGTACGGCCCCTCCTCAGCAGCCTATTTTTACGCACCCAAAAGTATTAATTGTACGCATGTGAATGGATGACTATACGATGTATCTATTGTACGTATTTTCTAAAGAAAATAAAGGAAGCCTTGAGGCCCGTGCCCCGAGCTTCAAACCGATGCTTTAAGAAACACGAAGAAAGTGTTTTAAAACTGGTCCCTAAGAACCGATGTTAAAATTGTCCCTACGAGCTGATACTTTAAATGATGCCACGAAAGACGATGTTTAAGCCCATGCTTTTAAACGATGTTTTTCCATGAATGAACTGTTAAATGAAATGAAAAGATGATGCCGTTTCTGCTCAATAATAGAGCAGAAACGAAATGAAATGAAAGCGTCAACTCCTTAGAGCTTACACCAAATGAATGAAAGAATGAATGTATGAAAATATATAACGGCCACATGAATGAAAGGAAAGGGGTACCCAATGAATGAATGGGCAGATTGCAATGCCAGGTAGTAGTATCTGGTAGTGCACCCAGTGCTGCACCCTAACGGAATGGGATTCCAACCCGTGGCCACGAGCGAATCCATCAGCCCAAAAGGCCGCTAACCCCAGCACGTGGGGCAACAACGTGCACCGGCCTATGAAAGTGAAAAGAAAAGTAATGTATGAATGCATCGCATCTTCAAGAAATGAAGGTAGTGACGGGGGAACGTTTTACGAAAAGAAAAGCATGTTTGAAGAAGAAAGTCCCGTCGTCCTTTTCTAAAATATTTTTGTAAAAAGATCCACCTCAAGGATGGGCGTTACATTCATTTTAGTGCCTTGACCGATACAATTTCCAATACAGTATTCAAAACTTTGATACAAAGATTTCAACTAGTCATCCATGGCCGTAAAGCCTTTGAGCAGCGCCTCGAGGATTGTCGAACAACAAAACCGGGTAGTGATAGCCTAGACTACGCTAGGGTGAGGACCCCATGTCGAAGGAGAGAAAAAAATAGATCTACTTTACAATTAGTGCAATATGTGTGGATTGTATGGTACTATTATAAATTATTTATAAATGGAAGTTTCTCTAGCTAGTTTGTTGCCCACTTATTATTTTTTAAACACGACAACTTCGTTCAAATTCAATGAGATATTTTCAAGAACATGAGATAGGCCACCAAACAATCAACTTAATGCACTTATTCAATTGAGATTGTTGTTTCTCGTACCCTTAAAAAAAATTCGAATTCAAGTTCTAAAACTTAGAAATGTATTTATTGATCGATAATTCTCTCTCTTTATTTTGTTGACTTCGTTGAAATATAAAATTTGTTAAAAAAAAATTCTATCCATAAGTCGGTGTAAAGTATATTGTATACCGCTAATATAACAGTATTTAATTTGTAAGAAAATTTTATAAATTTCAATCTTATAAAATAAATTATGTCACATAAATTATATAAATTATGATTTGTTTTCCAGACTAACTAGTAAATAAAATTAATTACAAAATGATTTCATAATACATTTAAAAAAAACATGGGATTGGTCACAAACAATCAACTCAATGTACTTGTACTATTTTAACACTACAAGAAAAATGGACTTTTGTGGCCATTTATTTATGGCGAAAAGACTATTTGTGACCAATTTTAACTGTAAGTAGTCATTTCGCTGGAATTAATTGATTATAAATAAGCAGTTTTCTTATAGTGTAATTTGTAGTTATCATATCCTTACAAGAAAAAATCACGTTCAAATTCTAGAGCTAGCTTAATGTACTTGTACTTGTACTTGTATATAATATGTAGCTTTGTTTAAATTGACGTATGTTAAAAACATTATAAATCATTTCCCTTAAAAAATATCTATATATGTTCATAATTGTCACGGGTGCTTGGGGGCTGGGCCTTGAGGAGGAAGGAGGGTTATGCTTCGTGTGCAGGGATGAGTTGCTGTGGAGAATGGCTGGGATGCGGGAAGAGAAGGAGGCTGAGTGCAGAAGAGGGAGTTAACGACTTTAACTGCCCTTTGAATGAAATGGGGCGTTTTTGGGGAGCTTTAGTGATACGGTGCGGTTTGCATTGTTATTGGGGTGTCGTTTTTACTTGTAATATTTTANGTCACATAAATTATATAAATTATGATTTGTTTTCCAGACTAACTAGTAAATAAAATTAATTACAAAATGATTTCATAATACATTTAAAAAAAACATGGGATTGGTCACAAACAATCAACTCAATGTACTTGTACTATTTTAACACTACAAGAAAAATGGACTTTTGTGGCCATTTATTTACGGCGAAAAGACTATTTGTGACCAATTTTAACTGTAAGTAGTCATTTCGCTGGAATTAATTGATTATAAATAAGCAGTTTTCTTATAGTGTAATTTGTAGTTATCATATCCTTACAAGAAAAAATCACGTTCAAATTCTAGAGCTAGCTTAATGTACTTGTACTTGTACTTGTATATAATATGTAGCTTTGTTTAAATTGACGTATGTTAAAAACATTATAAATCATTTCCCTTAAAAAATATCTATATATGTTCATAATTGTCACGGGTGCTTGGGGGCTGGGCCTTGAGGAGGAAGGAGGGTTATGCTTCGTGTGCAGGGATGAGTTGCTGTGGAGAATGGCTGGGATGCGGGAAGAGAAGGAGGCTGAGTGCAGAAGAGGGAGTTAACGACTTTAACTGCCCTTTGAATGAAATGGGGCGTTTTTGGAGAGCTTTAGTGATACGGTGCGGTTTGCATTGTTATTGGGGTGTCGTTTTTACTTGTAATATTTTATGTTTTGGCTGTAAGTAAAACAGTGAGTTTCTTTTAGGATTTCCAGGTTGTGTTTTATGTTTTAATCGATGTCGTTTGGGTCGTCTTCATGCTCTACGAGTATATAAGCAGTGCAGTTCCGTTGTTTTAGGGACGTTGAACCTTTTGAGTCATTTTGTTTGGAGATTGGGAATTCCTCGAAAATTCCTTGTCAAGATTCACTAGGGAATCTTGCATCATTGAATCAAATCTTTGAGGGAACCTTGATCATGAATTCATTACAAGTTCTGTAGTTGAATTCAGTAACATTTTACTGTGTTTTGTTACAAGTAAGCACGTTACAAGTGGTATCAGCAGTAGTCAATCCTTACAACGATTCCTTCATGGCGGAAGGGACGCATGCAGCTCTGAAAGGCCTTCAAGAAGCCTCTCAAAAACAGCAGGAGATGGTGCAGCAACAGTTAAAGCATCATCAGCAGGCTATCGCAGGGATCACAGAAAGGTTAGATCAATTTTCAGATATGTTGAGATCTGTTGTTGATTCTGTTGGTGCTAATGCTCGTAGAGAACGAGAGGTGTCTAATGAGCCTCGTAACAATGAGGAACGGAGTGTGGTGCAGCGAGGTTTTAGACTTGATTGTCCACATTTTACTGGTGAGGATTCAGCTGGTTGGATCTTCAAGGCCAATCAATATTTTGATTGTTTTCAAGTGCCTTTTCATCAGAAGTTGATGGTAGCTTCACATCATATGGAAGGTGAGGCTTTGGTCTGGTACCAAAACGCCTTAAAATCAGGTCAGTTTAATTCGTGGGAGACTCTGGTTGTGGCTTTACAAACTAGGTTTGGGCCTTCACAATTTGATGATCCTATGGAGGCATTAACTAGATTGAAATAAACTACATCTCTTAGTTTGTACACATCACAATTTGAGATTTTGACTAATAGAGTTACTAGTTTGTCTGAAAGACATATGTTGAGTTGCTTTATCAGTGGTTTAAAGGATGAGATTCGTATTCCTGTGAAGATGTTTAATCCTCGTAGCCTTGGGGCTGCTTTTGGCCTGGCTAAGTTGCAAGAGGAACTTGTGTTGTCCTCAAGGAAATCCTGGAAACAGAATGTGAGCTTTGGAGATAAAGTTACTGTTGATAATGTGTTCAATTCTGGCCAAAAAGTGAACTTTAATGGAAGAAGAATGACATCTCTCCAGATGGATGAAAAGGGAAAGAAGGGGCTATGTTATCATTGTGAGGAAAAGTGGAGCCCTAACCATGTGTGTAAAGCGCATAAGGTTTACCTTTTGCAAGGGGAAAATAAGACTTTGGAAGAGTTTAATTGTGCAGTCCAACAAGAATTAGCAGCAGTAGTTCTCGAACAAGAGGGGCAACAATCTGAAGAACTTGAAGTCTCACTTCATGCTATTTCAGGTTGTGTCAAGAGTAATGCAATGAGGCTTTTAGGGAGAATTGGTTCTTTGAGTGTGGAGATCCTTGTGGATTCGGGAAGCACTCATAATTTTTTAGATCCCTTGGTGGTTAAAGCAGCCAAATTATCTGTTCAGAAAGATGTAGGGTTGCAAGTTAAGGTGGCCAATGGTGCACGAGTTATGAGTCATGGTAAATGTGAAGAAACAATGACTATTCAGGGCTCAAAGTTTGTGATTCCATTCCATATTTTGGAACTTGGTGGTTGTGATGTTGTTCTTGGGGTTCAATGGCTTAAAACGTTGGGCTCTATTCAATGGAACTTTAATAACATGTTTCTGCAGTTCGAGAGGGATGGTAGTAAGTTGTTACTGTAGGGTCTCATGTCTGATCAATTGCAAGTTGAGGATGGAATTAACCTGTTGAAATCTTCTTTTATTAGCCAGCAAGGGTGGTTGTGTCAATTGGTGGCAGTTGAAGAGCAAAAAGCAGGAATGGCAGTGTTAGATGAGGTGGAGAATCTGTTGCAGCAATTTGCTGCTGTGTTTGAGGAACCTGTCGGGTAACCACCACCTAGAGTATTTGATCATCAAATTGTGTTGAAGGAGGGCACTCCTCCTGTTTCTGTGAGGCCTTATAGGTACCCTCACTACCAAAAAACTGAAATAGAGAAAATTGTTAAGGATTTACTGACACATGGGGTGATTAGACCA